>PVKE010004467.1:0-19457 GCA_004027555.1 Craseonycteris thonglongyai | reverse complement strand
TCTGTTTGTCCATGGACACTTGGGTTGCTTCCACCATTTGGCTATTGTGAACAGTGCTGCTGTGAACATGAGTATATACATATCTTTTTGACATCATGCTCT
Source organism: Craseonycteris thonglongyai (assembly GCA_004027555.1). Taxonomy (NCBI): domain Eukaryota; kingdom Metazoa; phylum Chordata; class Mammalia; order Chiroptera; family Craseonycteridae; genus Craseonycteris; species Craseonycteris thonglongyai. The sequence continues at coordinate 19,355 of PVKE010004467.1, read as the reverse complement.
CAATCTTTTATATACTCAGAAATGGAATTACTGGGTTATATGTTAATTCTATCTTTGTTTTCCAGAAACCATTTTAACCTCACAGGAAAGTCAACAGGCTCCAAAAGTTTCAAGGTTTTGGGAGGAAATTGTAAGAGACCCTCAAAGACCCAGGCTCTGCACCAAATGGGTAATGTGCTCATACCCCCAAAGAAATCATATGGTAACTAAAAGAAATGATGCAGTTGAGTTTAAACAAAGTTATATTAAGCATACTTTCCTTTCCTTTTTTCTTGTGTGTTCTCTTAGACAAATGAGTGAACAGGCAGGTGTGTTGGCTTAGGCAAAAATGACAAACTACCAGTCTGAGTGATTAATTTAGGCTGCAGATGTGTTTTGTGTGGTTTATACAAGGTTTTACACTTTCAAAAATTAATTGCTATGGGGATGCTGGGATAGCTTAGCGGTTGAGTGCTTACCTCACAATTGTAAGGCCTGGGGGGTTTGATTCATGGCCCTGGCCTGTGCAACCCCATATGCTGAACTGTGGCACAACTGGTAAGCGCTGGGATGGTTCAGCGGTGAAGGTTCTTGCCTTCTATGCAGGAGGCCCCTGGTTTGGTTCCCACCTGTGTGACCCCACATCCATGTGTGTGGAATGAAACAATGTCGCAACTAATGATGCACAACTATGGAGACTGCTCTGGGCCAGCATTTCTTCTCTCTCTCTCCTTCTTTCATCTTCTTTCTTTAAAAAAAATTTTTTTTATTGTCAAATTTATTGGGGTGACATTATCGGTAACAATTAGTTTCCAGATGTACAAATCCACACCACATCACCCATGCATTGCGTTATGTGCTCACCACCCAGAATCAGCTCTCCTCCTATCACCATATATCTGGTACCCACTTCCACCTTCCCCTCCCCACCCCCTCCCCCTCCTCCCCTTCATTCAGGTAGTCACCAAACTATTGAGTGTGCCCATAAGTCTGGTGCCCACTCCTACCACCCCTCCCCACTCTCCCTCTCCCCTCCTCCCCTTCCCTCAGGTAATCACCAAACTATTGAGTATGTTCATAAATCTTTGTTTCTTTGTTACTTTCATTTTTATAATCCACCTATAAGTGAGGTCATATGTTTCCTTATTCTTTCAGTCTGACTTATTTCACTTAATAAGATGGTTTCAAGGTCCATCCATGTTGTCACAAATGACTGTATTTCATCTTTTCTTATCACTGAGTAGTATTCCATTGTGTAAATGTACCACAACTTCTTTATCCAGTCATCTATCTAAGGGCATTTTGGTTGTTTCCATGTTCTGGCCGCTTGAACAGTGCTGCGATGAACATGTGGTACAGACATCTTTGAAGATTAAGGTTTTCTGGTTTTTTGGGTAGATACCCAGTAGAGGGATTGTTGGGTCATATGTCTTTCACCTTTCAAACAATAAAATAAAAAAATTAGAAAAAAAATTAATGTGGATGCCAGGATAGCTCAGCAGATTGAACACTTGCCTTGTAAACCACATGGTCTGGGGATCGAGTCCCAGCCCTGGCCCGTGCAAACTTATCAGCTACAGCGCAACTGGTAAATGCTGGGATGGGTTGATGGTACAAGTTCTCGCCTCCCATGGGTCGGTGGTGAAAGTTCTTGTTTCCCATTAGGGAGGCCCCTGGTTCATTTCCTGCCCTGTGTGGCCCCACATCCACCTGTGTGGGATGAAACTGTTACAACTAATATATATAACTATGAACACTGTTTCTCTCAAAACAATAAAATAACTCTTAAAAAAAATTAGTTGGTTGTACTAAAAAAAAGGGATATGTCATATATAAGGATTGTCCCGAAAAAATCCAGCCACTGTCAATATAATGAGAACAATTACATGGCCCGATACTTTCCTGACAGCCTTTGTAAAAGTCCAGTTTTCCATCTTCTCTTAAACATGATGATCCAGCAATACTGAATCTGCCTTCCTGTCTTCTCTGTTCAGTGTGCCACAGCCCCTACCACTCCCTATTATCTCTCAATATTATTCCCACATCTCTCAATTTTATTATCTAGCTGCGCACTTTGCCTTTCTTTGTTTTTTTTTGAAGTATTTATTTATTTATTTTATTAATTTTTTGACAGAGAGAGAGAGATACAGAAACAGAGAGAGATAACTGAACTGGGGGAACTCCCCAGTTCAGCACATGGTTCCGCACGGGCCGGGGCCAGGATTCAATCCTTGGTCCCCGGCGCTGCAAAGTGAGCGCTTTTACCCACTGAGCCATCCCGGCTTCCCCTTTCTTTGTTTTTTTAAAAAAGATTTATTTTATTTTTATGAGAGAATGAGAGAGAGAGAGAGAGAGAAAAAGAGAGAGAAAGAGAGAGGGCCCAGAGCAGTCTCCATAGTTGTACATCACTAGTTGTGCCATGGTTTCATTCCACACAGGTGGATGTGGGATTGTGCAGGGGGAAGGGTAGAACAGAATCAGGGGCCCCCCACATGGGAGGTGGGAACCTTTACTATGGAGCCATCCCTATGGTTATCAGTTGCACCCCAGTTCAGTGGGGTTTGCACAGGCTGGGATGGGAATCGAACCCCAGGTCTCAGGATTACAAAGCTAGCGCTCAACTTGCTGAGCTATCCCAGCATCCCCCTATTTTGCTTTTTGAGTTTAAGACCCTTGGCTCAGAGCTTAGGTCTACTAGAACCTATGTTAGGGGTTCATCTTATGTTTTGGTCACTGTCTTAGAACATAGTTTTTACTCAATAAATATTTGAGTGAATTAACTGTCCACTTATATGCAGGGCCTTTGAATAGATCCTCTTTTCCCAGAGATGAATAAGGTATAACCCCTGGCATCTGAAAACTCAGTCTTATGGGGTGGGAGGAAGTAGACATGTGCATGATTCAATTCTGGACCAGAGGGAGTGGTTATATATGGAAGAATGAGAGGCCAGCTATATGAGCTGGGGGAGAAGAATTTTTCAGGCAGAAGCAACAGCAGATACAAAGACTGTGTGGTGGCTAAGGCTCTATGTGTTTGAGGAACATAAAGAAGGCCAGTGTGACTGGAGCTTAACAAGAGTGGGGAGAGTGGTAGATGACGTTAGATGTGTATTTTTATATCAACAGCCTAAACCTTAAGCCAGTCAGCTGTTGGGCAAATCCGTGTTCCCGGTTTGGAGGGCTTGCTTAGAAAAGGTAGCTGGCTTAGCACTGTCAGAAGAGGGACTGGGCCTAATCCCTTCCCCTGCTTCCTGTGCCAAAAACACGGTAGGGCATAGGGCAGGTTTCAGTAAAGATCTGCTGACAGCATACTTGAGAAGAGAACAGGAAGTGCAGGCTCTGTTGAAGGTGGCCCAGGCGCAGCTCTCTCTTCATTGGGGCACTCATTCTCAGGTCGTTACACCTCCTCCAAACGACACATAGCTGGGAGAGTGAGATGCGGGTAGAAACCAGCTACAGGCCCTACTTGCAAAAACTTCAAAGGGGAGGGGAGTTGAGAGGCAAACAGGAAACTAGACGGTGAAAGTTAAGGGAGGGTATCCTCCTTAGCTTGGATGAGGCCACAAGGGTTGGACGTGTTAGTCAAGACTTAAAGAATGCGTAGGGCAATTTTACCGTTAGTGGTTTGGACGTTTCATTTTGTTTTCTGGCATCATTTCCTAGCACAGGCACGCTAATGGGCCTCCCCTGGGCGGGTCCTCGCTTTATTTCCCATCCCTCCGCAAAGGGGCGGGGCCTCACAGGAGTTAGCGCGTTCCGGCTGCAGCACCCACACTTGTACGCCAGGAGCCGCTGCGCATAGTTGACTAAGCGGGCGGGTTTCTAAACTGCAGAGAAAGGAAGCCGATTGGTTGCGAGGCGCGGCGTGGGGCGGAGCCTGAATGGCGGGTTCCGAGTGAGGGGCTGGGAACGCGCCTTGGGCCAAATCAGGTCGGGCCGTTGTCGCCTCCAGCAACCTGGGGTGGCAATCTTTGTGCCGCGGGCCTCTGTCCAGCCAGGCTCTAGAGCTTAGGAGAGTGGAGCAGAACTGAGGCCCGTAGATACGGATAGGGCAGCTACTGCTGTGATTGTTGCTGCTGCCGCAGGCCTGGGTTACCTGAACAACTGCTTGTCAGTGACCCGCCCGCCTGTTTGCTGGCGGTTAGCTCGGGAGAGACTTGTGGGGCAAAGGGAGGTCAGGACCCGACCCTTGGCACGGAAGAGGGGTCCTGGCGGAGCCTAGTGCGGGCTGGGGGATTGGAGAGCCCCCCCCCCGGGGGGTTAGGGACAGCCGGCGTCTGCCTCCCAACAGGTTATTCCGGGACCAACCCGACGTTGGGGCGGGCCCCGGCTTCTCTGGGGGCCGGACGGCGCGGGGCAGGCCTGCAGGAGAGCACGCCCCCGCCAGCCCTGGGCCCGCCCAGCACCGCTCGCCCGCCCTCCCTGGAGCCGCTGTCTTGGGCCTGGCCCGTGCCTGTCCGCCTGCTAAACCTGGGCACTACCGGCCGCCTGGGCACGGGACTGGGCGGGGGTGCGGACCTCGGTCCAGGAGGCCTGAGATCCAGGAGCCGCAAGCGCCCGCGGGGGCCTGCGAGTCGCACGGTCTCCCGGGGCTGTGCTGATCACCGCTGCTCGGCGGAGTGAGGCCAGGTGCCCCCCCCTCCTCTCGTTTTTCCTTCCCCGACTCCTCTGCCCGGGGGGTTTCCCGTCCTTCAGTCCCCTTTTGCTCTACGGAAGAGGCCACAGCAGACTGGGCGCTCGGGCCATCGCAACTTGGGCAGACCCACTGTTGGTCCTCCTCCCGAGCCCAAACTTGGAGCATTTGACCTTTGGCTGTCGGAGGAGGCAGGCCCGCGAGTGCCTGGACAGCTGCTCTGCAGCGCCTTGAGGGCATCTTGCCTAGGGTTCCAGGGCTGAGGGCTATACTCCCGGGCTCCTGGCTTTGCCTTTGGGGTCCTGAGGTGTTCACATCAGGCGCATGTTTACTGAGACCAGGAGTCATGGATATGTATGCTCGTCTTGCCCTGTGGCTCCTCTGGGGACTCCTCTTGCGTCATGGCCAGAGCCTCAGCCATAGCCACAGCGAGAAGGCGACAGGAGCCAGCTCGGGGGCTAATTCTGAGGAGTCTACTGCAGCAGGTAAGGCCTTGCTACCGGCTGGACTGGAATAGGAGCTTTGACTCAGAACTGAGGTGTCCAAGTAGGCAAGTTGAATCCTAGGTTATATATGCGTGGTTGATGGAAGACCCATACATGGCGCTGCCTGCTCCCACTAGTTCAAGGAGTTCTTTCCATTCAGGAGCCCTGGCTAATTAATGTTTCTGTCTTGAACAACTTTCCTCATCCCTCCTCAGGATGTCTTTGTTGTCAGTGAGAAGAGGTCTGCCATGAGACACCTTGGCCTTTCAGATCAGCAAGCCAAGACCCTTTCTCAGTACTACTTGTCTGGAAGAATGGCCTGGGAAGATAAGTCTGTTGTTCTTGGCTAGTTTCAGCACTTGGCAGCAAAGGGAGGTTGAGGCTACCTGGGCTGGGCAGGGAAAATCAAGGCTGGACCAACTCTATCAGTGTTCAGGTGTGCCTTTCTGTTCCAACAAGCGTGGGAACCCTAGTTCCTCCCTTCACGTCAGTAATCTGCTGTTTTTTAGCTGTGCCCATTTGAAATATCAAGGCAATTCCTTAGATGGAATTCTGTTTACCACAGGGAGTTAAATGGCCTTTTCTTGACATGGGCATGATATGATTTCTGGGACCACTTGTTGACTTCCAAATGATGAGGATGGGAATTCTATGATATTTTTGTCCTGTCCTGATTTTTCCTGTTGTACACATGAAACTTTGTCAGACAGCAGGAGCCCTGTTGTTCTGTTGCAAAAGAAAAGACCACTTTTAAAATTTGTTTTTTTACACAAGGCTTAAATGGAATTCAGTTTTCCTGTTTCTCTCACCATGTCACTTTGTTCTACCCAAATCAGTGGGCTGTGAAGTGAGGAGAGTTTATAGCTGGGTTCTTTTTGAGGGGGGCAGGCTCAAGTGAGGTGATGGTTAAGTGGATACCTGTTGAAACAAGGAAGAAAAGGAAACATAGATCATGATGGCTGGGAAGTTTCATGGTTAGTTCTAGAATATGGCTTTGGTGGTGAACCCTTTCTTAGGAAAACCGCTTTTTACTTCCTTGACTGGACTGGGTGTGATTCTAGGTACCCCAAGAGCTGGATTCTAAGGGAGCCCAGGATTGCCCTATGTACAAACATGGCACCTAGGCTCTTGCTTTGAAGAAAGGTCCTTGCTTATTAATTCTGTTTTTCCATGCGTTGTCTCTTTGACCCCTGAAATCTAGCTCAAAGCTTTGTTCTCATTGGGCTGTAAAGGAAAAGATTAGTTGGCAGATGTAGGTCAAACTGTGAAGTAGCCCTAAGGAGCATCTCTGTCAGTCCAATGACTTCCTGTTTATAACTGATAAGATGTCCTTTTTTCACTCTAAAATATGAGTGCCTGGACAAAATAAATATTTTTTGGGTGGGAGGTGTTCTATTTTTAGACACAAGCTTAAAGGGATGAAGTTTTGAATTTTAGACATCAGCTATCAGGAAGGTTGTGTGTGTGTGTGTGTGTGTGTGTGTGAGAGAGAGAGAGAGAGAGAGAGAGAGAGAGAGAGAGAGAGAAAGAGAGAGAGAGATAGAGATAGAGATAGATAGATAAGAGGCATTCCAACATCCCTTAGAACCACTCCCTGACTTGAGCCTATGGACACAGCTCCTCACCCAACATTTTACAGAGGGTTGGCTGTGTTGATTATAACACTTAGGCCTCAGTTTTGGTCTTTTCCCTTTGTTTAGAAATTTATTTCTGTTGTTAGAATAATACTGAATCCCCTGTAGTGAAGTCTCAGTCGGAGACACTCAGTGCTGGGAATGAATGGCTATGGTTTGTGGGAACCTAGAGGGCCCAGTATTATTGTTCTGGTAGGTTGTCCCCTTGGGCCTATCTGGAAGTTTGTCTCTGACTCAGACAGGAAGTCATTTTTGCAGAGAGGTGGCTCATGGAATGGGCCCTGCTAGAAGATTTGGGGATGCTTTCTATGCAGCCAGGAACCTTTTAGCCTTTTCAGTACATGTGTATCCTCAGAACATAGAAGTTTTACTTGCTTTTAAAGCTGCCACTTTTCTAAATCAGATTCAGTCTACCCAGTCAATTTGTATATTCTCTAAAGTTTATATTTTACAACCACACAGCTATTTTCCTACAAAAGTCTCACAATAGCCCTACTAGAATGCAGGGTATGTGGTATTAGTCCCATTTTTATGGGTGAAGGAACTAGGTCCTGTGCTTAGTCTTATAGGTGGTCTTCTGCTGCTTAAATCCTAGACTCCTTTCATCTTCTCAGGCCCTGCCCTGTTCAAGGAGTGCTAAGCAAGGCCAAGAGAATGTTCTTTCCCCCTGGTAAGTTAGTAATGCAGGCCCTGTTGACTGTGTAGTAGAGAGCCAAAAAAAGGACTGTTTCGTTTTCCTCCCGAGAGTCTTTTGCAGGGACCAGAGAATTGTACTTTTTCTCTTGTTGGCTGTTTAGGCCCATCTTATAGGCCTGACCCTGCAGTGCAGGCAAGTGTTCTGCTAGGAGGCCCTTTCATTGGGCAGTGGAGAGGCCATTCCTGTCACTTCCTGGTTCTTTGATGCCTGCATACCCAGTTGAGTTAAGTCACTTTCTCAGTAAAGATCTGTGCCCGGATGTGCCATTCTGGGGGCTGCATTTCTGTAACTGGCCTGGAACTCATGCTTGGAACAACCCTTAGACACAGGGCTCATTGCCTCCAGAAACCCTAAATGTTTTCTGCAGAACATGTGTGAAGGGTCCCAGGTGAATATGGAGTAGTTGTGAGGTATTGGAGGGCCTCTAATCATGAACGGTGGTTTGACTCAACGTAGCTAGAACAGAGACTTGGAGGATAGGCATCCACGCAGTTGTGGTGTTCAAGCTGTCTTACCCTGATGGAGTGGGAGGCCAGAGCCCTGCCTGCCCACCCGGCTAGTTACTGTTGCCTCCAAGGCTATAAATGGCTTGGCCATCTTGGTGGCTTTGCTAATTTTAGCTGAGGGTGGCTCCAGAAACTGGACTGGGGCCAAGGGCAAGTGGGTGGGGCTTGACTAAAGTTAATATTGGGGGCTGGGGAGAGGGTCACAGTAATCCTGGGGCAGCTAGAACATCTTGCTCATCCATGCCTCAGCTTTGACAGTCACTCTTAGCTGGTTAGTTTATTTAGCAAACATCAAACAGTGCCAGCTTATATGATATTTATTCAACAAATATTTGAATTCCTGCTCTGGCCCAGGCAGTATTTCTGGTGTTGAGAATTTAAGAATGATAAAATAGACAGGTTCTCTGCACTCATGGAGTTTACAATCTAGTGGGCAGATAGGAAATAAATACATAAATAAATATATTATCTTATGGTAAGTGCTGTGGAAGAAACAATAAACAGAGTGCTGTGATGGAGAATGGGAAGAGGACAGAGATCCAAAGTAGGAAATTGGTGCTTTGTGAGACATTAATAACAATAATAGCAGCTAACATTTTTTAGTGTTTACTGTGCAGCAGGCACTATTCTAAACATTTTATTCCATTTATTTCTTACAGTCATCCTGTGTGCTAGGTATTAGCCCCCTTTTATAGGTGAGGAAATGGAATTATAGAGAGATTAAGTAGCTTCTAAAGTTTATACAGATACTAGGGAGCAGAGCCAGAATTTGAACCCAAGCTGTCTGACTCCTCTTCCTTCCTCTACCTCAGCCACTATGTTATACACTCTCTCAAAACTTTGTGATAAATGTTGTAACAGAGGTATTGTATATACATTCAGAAGACTGTGGGGAACCCAGAGGAGCAAGTGACTAACCCTGCCTGGGAGAGCTGGGGGAGGCTTTTCAGTTTCCCACATAATTTTTCTCAGATCTTGGGGAGATAAAAAGTGGTTGCCTAATTCAAAAGTTAAGAGGTGGAAACATCAGTTAGTTCAACCCACTTATTTTTACATATGAGGAAATTGAGAAGCGTGGAATAGAAGTCCTATTGTGCAGTGGTTCCGAACCTTTTGGCACCAGGGACTGGTTTTGTAGAAGGTAATTTTGTCCACAGACGTTGTGGGGAGCGGGGGATGGGGGATGGTTTCAAGATGATTCAAGCACATTACACTTATTGTGCACTGTATTTCTATTTGTATTACATTGTTATATATAATGAAATAATTATACAACTCCCCATAATGCAGAATCAGTGGGAGCCCTGAGCTTGGGTTTTACATGAGTCTGTAAGCAATTGATTTATTATGATCTTTGTATAGTAAAACCTCACACCTCACCTCAGCTCCACCTCAGATCATCAGGCATGGGATTCTCATAAAGGGTGCTCAACCTGCCACTGATCTGACAGGGGGTGGAGCTCAGATGATAATGCAAGTGATGGGTAGCTTCACTCACTCACCACTCACTGCCTGCTGTGCAGCTGGGTTCCTAATAGGCCACGACTGATATCAGTCTGTGGCCTGGGTATTGGGGACCCCTGCAGTAGTGGGTTTTTGGTAGAACTAGACTACCGGTAAGATATTTGAGTCAGGGATCCTGACTCAATTGTTTATTCACAAGTCCATAACCAGTGCTTACAGCCTGCTTTGCACTTAGGGATACCAAAGAAGTCTAGGTCTGGGGGTGGGGGAGGGGGTAGAGATATATATTTAGCCACTATTAAACACTTGTACAATATAATTCACAGGCTTAACGAGGGACAAAACCAGGCAGTGCAGACAGTGTAGGCTAAGGATTAAGAGATCTCTGTGTGGGCTGGTCTAGGCAAAGGGCTCCTGGAAGGAACAGTTGGGTAGAGGCAGAAGAGAACCAGGAGGGTGTGGTCTGACTTGGGGAAGATTGGAGGAAAGGGGGCATTGTAGATGTCTGGGTCACCAGTGAGAGCACATGGAGGAGTCTCACTGTTTAGTAGCTGATGAATAACTGGGCCTTCATGTTAAGAACTCCTGATGTCTGCCAAGGAAGGGATGAGGTCCTGTTGTGGGGAATGGTTTCCTAGGTCTTCACAGGAAGTGGGTTTAAGTCCCAAGGGGCCCCTTATTTCCTGTTGAGTAGTTTTGACATACATTGCTGAGTGACTTCATGGGCATGCTGTGGTACATGTCCCTTTGTGGCAAATGAAAACCCAGAAGGTCTGGCTGTCAGACTTTTAGGTAGGAAGATAGATACCAAACTGGGCCTCCAACAGATCTTTCTTTTTTGTTACTGCTGATAAAAAAAATATTACAAAATATTTAAGATATACAACAAAGTATAAAGATTAATACATTGAATAACCATGTGTCCACAGCAGTTTAAGAAATAAAATAATAACAGCACAGAGCTTTCTTTATTACCCTCAGGACACTTTGTATAAATTTCTAATGTAACACCTGGTACATTGTATATATGTTTTCTCTCACAAGTGTAAGCTCTTTGTGGAAGAAGGGAGGAGGGTTGTACTTTATCTCTGTTTTTATTGTGCTCAGACTAAAACTTCTGTTAGAGTTTGTTGGAAAAGCTAGAATCAGGGTCTGTATGAGTGGATCATATTTTCTTTCTTCCTTTCAAACCATCTCAAATGTCTTGGAACACATTTTGGAAGTGTTGCTCACCCAGGGCACTTTGTATTTTCATCCAAACTCAGATCTGTTTATCCTTTTTTAATCTATTTTATTTCATCCTCAACTTTGGAAGTAGGTAGGGCTGTTTTGTTTTGTTTTTTTGTTGTTGTTGTTATTATGTACATTTTATTTTATTTTTTTAAAGATTTATTTTATTGTTTTTGACAGAAACAGAGAGAGACAGAGACAGAGAGAGACAAGGAGAAGGGGGAGGGCCTAGAGCAGTTTCTATAGTTGTACGTCATCAGTTTTCAACATGGTTTCGTTCCACACAGGTGGGTGGGGGCCGTGCAGGGTGGGAACTGGGCCAGGGGTCTCCCGTATGGGAGGCATGCTCCCTGGAGTCAGGGGCCGCACCGGGGATGAGAACTGAACTGGGGTCCTCCCACATGGGAAGCACACCCAAGTTCAGCATATGGGTCTGCACGGGCCGGGGTCGGGATTTGATCCTTGATCCCTGGGGCTGCAAAGTGAGTGCTCAACCCACTGAGCCATCCTGGCTTCTCCTATTACGCCCATTTTAAAGATGACGAATTTGTTGTTGAGAAATTTGTGTTCTTGGTTATATAGCTACAAAGTGGCAGGATCAGAACTATAACTCTGGGGATCTGTGTACCAGATCCTTGCTCTCTTTATCAAATATATTACCTGTTGATGTATCTCTCACGGATCTGACACTCAGAGCCTGTAACCTCAAAGGTATGAAGTTAGCTGTATTAAGAAAGGTGTTTGAATAGTCCAGTAATAACCTATCACTGAGTGTTTCTCTGGAGGTTGTGTCTTACCCATGATGCTATGCTGTTGGAGTTATCTGTGGATGTGCTTGCCTTCCTTGATATACCATAAGCTCCTCAAGAGTTAGGGGAGCAAGCTCCTAGCACAAGGCTTGGCATGTAGTATACTTTATTATACTATAAAGTTTATAGAAGCGAATTGAAGGGTATTTATTGTCTGATTCTACTGTAGTTTATGACACTTGGTTAGAAGTTGAAAAAATTTTTCTTGGAAAGGGTTAAGTAATGTTGAAGAAAGAAACTTCAGTTCTTTAGAATTTCTCATTCTTTGTTAAAAAAAAAATATCATCCAGATCGGTTTGGATCCTATAGCCTCACTTCACTTGGAGGAAGTTGGTCTAGGATTTTAATAAACCATACTCGTATTGTAGTAGTCCTTACCAAGAGAATGCAGTTAAGAGTAGCTGGGAAATTGTCTAATTCTACAAACAACCTATGTGCTGTGGTGAGGAGAGAGTTGGGAAATGAGTGGGTAGGGTTGGATAGCAGCCTAGATATAAAGTGAGATGATTGGCTTTGGCTTCCAGGAGGGCCTGAGTTGGCCACCACCACCAGGCATGAATATCTGGATTTAGGGGAGCTTCAGAGTTCCAGCTCCTTTCATTTTGGCTGTGAATCCAGTGGAGGGTAAGTCATCTCATCTCTCTCAGCCTTAGTTTTTTCATTTCAAAACAGGGAATAACCATAATGAATAGATTTGTAGTGAGGATTAAATAAGATAATTTATGTGGTAAAAGGCCTTTATAAAGTCCAAAATACTACACAATTAGGGATGGTAGAGTCTTCTCAACCTGTGGGCTGAAAAACCTCCATCAGAGGTAGCACCTCTCTCTCTACGGGTAGTTGCTTCACTGAACCTGATCTAGTTCCAATGTTTTACTTCAGGTGTACCCACCAAATATATATAAGCTCTGAATGTGGCCAAACCATGCATTTAGTTGAGGCTTGCTCTAGGCTACAGGGAAGCTGTTGATAAAGTCTAGGTGCAGGTATTTGACCTTACTTCCAGCCCCTATCCTCATTTTTTATACTGAGAGTACCCACTTCTCTAGTCCCACCTGCAGGCTTAAAATGGCTGACTAGATGGGCACAATCCCCATCTGTGTTGATACATACCGGTAACAAATTATCTCAGAACTTAGAGGCTTACAATAGTAAACATTTATTATCTCATAGTTTCTGTGGGTTAGGAATTTGGATTCTGGATTTAGGGGAGCTTAGCTGGAGGCCCCTGGCTCAAGATCTCTAATGAGGTTGCAGTAAAGCTGTTGGGCTGGGGCTGAAGGCTCAATTGGAGGGGAGAGTATTTGCTGTCAAGTTAATTTAAAGGGTGTTCCAAAATTCATGCAAGATTTGAATTTTGCGTCATTTGTTCGGTCAAGTGTTGCCAACGAATAAAAAAGACAGTGTGACAGCTGACAGTTCAGGGTTATTAAAAATGGAGCGCTACACGAAAGAACAACACGTTTTCATTGTTGAGCAATGAAAATTTACAATTTTTAATTATAAACCTGTGTTTTCTATCAAAATTACTTCTTGCGTGAATTTTGGGACATCCTTTTTATGTGGTTATTGGCAGTCCTTGGTCCCTTACCTCATGGGCCTCTCCACTGGGCTGCCTCATGACATGGCAGGTGGCTTTTCCCAGGACAAGTGATCCAAGAGAGTGTGAGAAGGTCCCAAGATGGAAACTACAGTCTTTGTATAAACTAAATTTTTTTTTTTTTTTGTCACAGTACTTGTTTGGTTCTTTTTTTAATATATTTTTATTTATTTATTTATTTTGACAGAGAGAGAGAGAGAGAGAGAGAGAGAGAGAGAGAGAGAGAGAGAACTGAACTGGGGGAGCTCCCAGTTCAACATATGGTTCCCCACGGGCTGGGGCTGGGGTCGGGATTCGATCTTCGGTCCCCGGCGCTACAAAGTGAGCGCTTAACCCACTGAGCCATCCCGGCTTCCCCTAAACTAATTTTATAGTTGATATCCACAACTTCTGCCACATTTTATTTGTTAGAAGCAAGTCAATAAATCTAGCCTACACTCAAGGTGAAGGGATTACACAAGAGCATGAATACCAGGAGGGCAGGCTGGGGGCCATCTTAGAGAATGTCTCTGATATCTCCCTACGGCCAGGATCTTGGGAACAATGTCTTCTAGGTCCTGTGTCCTTTTAGCTTTTCTTTACTTTCTTTCTAAAGTCTTATTGGAGTCTGTGTTCCCTTTGTTATTGTGTTCTCTTGGTTCAACCATGATTTTATTGGTTTGACATGTAGAGTTGACATGGCCCCTCCCTAAATTATCTTTTTATCCTAGGTCTAATCCTGCCTCCCAACTCCTTGTTTTGGTACCTTCAGTTCTGGAGCCCATTGTACAGTCACTGACCGTGGAGTCATTACTGTCCAACTTGGCTTCTGAGAGCTGGGCTTGTAAGTGGCATTGTACAGACTTACACATTGACAGATGAAAAAGTTACTCTGACCTTTTAGGCTATTAGTGTTAGGTGCTAAGACTTAACATCCTAGTATGTTAAAGCTAGAAGGTCTTTTAAGGACCATCGCTTCCAAACTAATTTTACATATGAGAGGAACAGACGTGCCTGAGGTCTTAGCCAGGACTAGACTCTAAATTTGTCTGATTCTCATTCACATGCTGTTCACACTCTGTTGTGGAGCCTCTGTACCCTAATGTAGCCAGTTGGGATTGTTAGGGGGGCTCTGAGACCTATGTAGAGACTAACCAGAAAGCAGTTCATAGTATTGTATTGTGTTCACAGAAATTGGGCTGGGCAGAATTGGGGATGTACAAAGTCATTGTGAAATGCTGCTTCTGGGAAGTTTTCCCCCAGTTAAGCTGGAAAGCTGTTATATAAGCCATAGAAAAAGAAATCTACTAATACCTGTGGTATATGGTGATTAATGTCTACATTCTGTACCACGCTCTTAGCAATCGAAATTCAGAACAAAGAGAGATCTCTGTTGGGATATACAGAGTAGGCTTCTTTTTTAAAAAGGGATTTAAAGATTTATTTTATTGTTTTTTGACAGAGAGACAGACAGAGACAGAGAGAAGGGGGAGGGCCCAGAGCAGTCTCCATAATTGACAGCATTAGTTTTCCATATGGTTTCACTCCACAGGTGGGTGAGGGGCAGCACAGGGCAGGAACTGGGCCGGGAGCCTCCAGCATAGGCCCCGGCAAGCACTGAACTGGGGACACACCCCACTTCAGCATATGGATCTGTATGGGCTGGGGCCAGGATTCAATCCTCGGTCCCTGGGGCTGCAAAGCAAGTGCTCAACCTGCTGAGCCATCTCTTCTTCCCCCAGAGTAGGCTTTTTTTTTTTAATTGTTTTTGACAGAAAGAGAGATATGGAGACAGAGACAGAGAGAAGGGGGAGGGCCCAGAACAGTCTCCATAGTTGCACATCATTGGTTATTCCACATAGTTTCATTCCACAGGTGGGAGTGGGGCTGCACAGGGCAGGAACTGGGCCGGGGTCTTCACCCCGGTGAGAACTGAACTGGGGGCACTCTCCAGTTCAGCATATGGGTCCACACGGGCCAGGGCCGGGATTCAATCCTCGGTCCCTGTCGCTGCAAAGTGAGCGCTTAACTCACTGAGTCATCCTGGCTTCCCCATCAGAGTAGGCTTCTTGAAGTAGGTGGGTCAGAGTGTTGTACTATACATTTCACTATTGTTTGGCTCAGCTGGTTGCATTATGTATGGATTTGGGGCCTCCATAGGCAGGGTAAATGTATCTAAAGCGTTGTGAGATTATTTGTGGCCACCTGGAAAGTGCCAAGGAGAAGCTTTCTGGGCACTGAGAATTTGACAAAGCCTTGTCTTTTTTGGTGCAACTTGCTAGGGCAGGTGAGACTTGAACAAGGATGGCTATGGCCCTGTCATGTTTTATCAGAGTGGGGCATATTTATTACATATAAGAGGCCATGCAAAGAAAAACCTGAAGTGAGCCAATAAAAAAGCACTTTTGTTTTCTGCTGGGGACTTGGAGTAGAGATGGTGCAGGCTCTAAAAATCCCTTTATAGATAGTTGTTTCTTTCCTGATTCAGGGTCTGGCCCCATACCACTTTGCTCACTTGATCCTTCTCTGTTCCCCTTTCTATATCTTGGCCCAGCCAAGCTTTTTTCTTTGTCCTATTCTGAAGAACACTCCTTAAACTGATTCTCTTTTGCCTTTATTAAATAATTTTACTCTCTTCCCAGAATGTTCTCCCCTCTCCTTTCTTTCTACTGGTATCTAACCTCTCAGTCCTTTGTGAAGTTTTCTCTGACATCAACGCTAGCTATGAGTTCCCTCTCATCTCTGATCAAACTCTGGTAGCACCTGCCATCTGTAATATTCTCTGTGTACTTCACACCCTGCTATGCCTTTTAAGGCATCAGACAGTGTGATGTCTAATCGGGAGCACTGGCTTGAGTCCTTACTGACAGTATGACCAAAACTCCAGTTTCCTTACTTGAAAAATGGCATCAAAAGAGGGTTTAGGGGAAGCCAGGATGGCTCAGTGGGTTGGGCGCTCACTTTGCAGCGCTGGGGACTGGGGATCGAATCCCGGCCCCGGCCTGTGCAGAATCGTATGCTAAACTGGGAGCTCCCCCAGTTCAGTTCTCTCTCTGTCTCTGTCTCTGTCTCTGTCTCTGTCTCTGTCTCTCTCTCTCTCTCTCCCTGTCAAAAATAAAAATAAATAAAAATATATTAAAAAAAAAAGAAAAAAAAAGAGGGTTTATATGACAGGGTTATATAGATTTTAAAGTCCCCTCTCTGCTTTAAAAAAAAATTTTTTTTTATTTTCCTCTCTCTTGAGGGCAAGAGCTATGTCTATTTTGTTGACCATAGTACCTATCCTTAGTGTCTATCACAGTGCTGGTCAGAGACTATGTTCCCAAAAGGTATTTGTTGAATAAATGAATAAGTAACAATGAATTGATCCTTGGATTGAGTAGGTATGGAGGGAAAGTGCCAGGTACATTGTCATCAGTTCCTATGAAAAGCTTAGAGTGTCCTGAGATTTAGGATAGAATTCACATGATGGGTTTTCTGAGTTCTATGGGCACTAGTTTTCTGCTGAAAAGTACTTCACCCCTGCTTATTGAGCACTGAGTGAAGCTGTGCTTTGTGACAGTTACCAGTCATACCGGAATCTGACTCTGGCTGGCTGCTTTTGGTTGCCACAACAATGGCCATCCTGAGCAGGTGGCTGCAGTAGGATTGGAGCAGGGCTGACGTGAGACCCATGGGCAAGGCTTTCTTGGGTCTTGATGCTCCCTGTTTTTTGTTCTATGAGTTAAACTTGAGGCAGCCGAGTGAACAGAATGAACTTGAACTGCTTTTCTTAGCCTGGCTTGTGGAATGGAGGAGAGAGCCTTTTTTCATGGTAAGCTTATTTTGTAGCAGGGAGGTAGGATAGTCCAGTGAAGATCACTGGCTTTTTAAATTATATCTCTGATTCTGAGAGCTCCTTGGACCTCAGAGAACTCCGGCCTGAGCAGATATCACGCTAGCTTTCCTTCAAGGCCCTTGGGAGAAGCCTCTACAGAGACTTGGTGGAGGGGGCAAAGATATGAGTCAGTTGTGCTGCAGCATGGACCAGCTGGGATAAACCTGTCTCTTTCTTCTGTTAACTATATTTACAGAGCTCCTGGCTGCCTTGCGTTGAGTTTTGGCCTAGGTGATGACCACAAATCTCACAGACAGGCAGGCAGGCAGGCAGACTTTCAAATCTCATATGCCTCTAATTTTCTCCAGTGTGATTCAGTAGCTCTGCTCTTACTTGGGCTCTCTGGGTTATCTCAGGCCTCTTAGGAAGCTCTCAGAACTCTCATCACTACAGTGTATGTTAAAACAAATTTGTCTGTGGTTGCCAAGTTTCCAAAGCCAGCATCTACAATGTAGTGGCCAGAGGAGGTGCCCTTTAGGAAAAACATATACATAAGTTAAAAAGCATTATGTGTCTGTGTGTTTGCACATGTGTGTTGCTGGGTTGTCAAACTTGTGGTGGTCTTATTTCAAGAAAATTCTGCTGACAAGGGCAAAGTTTACTGGAACTCATACTTCATATCTCTAAAGAGATAAACATGTAATTAAGATAACTCACCCAACTTCAGTGATAAAAATGATGATGATAGCTACTGTTTACTGAACACCTGTTATGTTATAGGCATTGGGCTAGGTGCTTTACATCTGTACCACACCCTTAAAGGTGGATATTTTTCTCATTTTATAGTTGAGGGAACAGTAACTCTGAGAATATAAATATTTTTTCCAAGGTGACTAAGCCAGAATTTAAATTTAGGTTTATCTGACCCAAAGGCCAATGCTGTTTCTATTTTTGTTTAGTAACTTGTGGAGAGGGAAAAAACCAGATATATGGATTTGGGTAGAGATGTGTGTTTGGATTAAAAAGCGTACAGTTTATCAGATTATTTGTGGCATTAGTTCTATCACCTAAGTAGCCTGGAGGAAAGTGGGATTAGGATTTTGGGGGTGAGGGAAGGGATGAGAGGGCATGTTTCACTCATAAGTTCTGAATGAGAATATCATGTTGGTGAAATATATAGCTACAGAATGATATCTATTCAGTTTGTATCTTCCAAAAGAGCATTATGGTTGAGCTCTTCTGGACATAAATTGTGGAGTAGGGTCTATATCTGTATAGTGTTCTTTTCTTCTTCAGTTAACATTTAATGTACATGTTACATGTTATACAATAATCCCTGCTAGCTAGAAGGACTGAGTAGTTAAAATGTGCACCCACATTTTTCTTTATTATACATAATAAGAGCTCCTATTTATTGAACGCCTGCTCTATACCAGGACTAGGCTAAATACTTTCACAGCATGATATTGTTTAGTTCTCATGACAAGTCTCCTATTTTATAGTTTATTGTGTAAAGCAATCTAGGTTCAGTGCCCTATGAAAGATACTGATGGTTTTACTGAAAAATGGCATCACCCCTGCCTGGAGAGATCAGGGAAGTTTTATGGAGGAAGTAACAACTTAGTGAGTCTTGCAGTAATTCATGCAGAAATATAAAGTAGTTTGAGGGAAGTATTCCAGCCAGAGGAAATGTCATGAGTAAAGGCATGGAATGGGAAAAAATATAGTCTTTAGGGGGCATTAGTTAGTCCAGATTGGCTGGAGAGTGGCATCTATGAAGGACACCATTATAAAAAAAGGCAAAAGAGATTAATTGAGGAAAGATCATAGAGGGCCTCAATGTCAGACTAAAGAGTTTGGGGGGTGCCAGGATGGCTCGGCAGGTTGAGTACTTGTCTTGTAGGCCCAGTGTCAGAGGATCAAATCCTGGCCCCAGCTTGTGCGGACCCATCTGCTGAACTGGAGTGTGCACCCGGTTTGGTTCTCACCAGGGCGAGCTCCATGCAGGGAGCCCCCAGCTTGATTCCTGCCCTGTGCAGCCTCGTGCCCACCTGTGGAATGAAAATATGTAGAAAAACTAATGATGTGCAACTATGGAGACTGCTCTGGGCCCTCCCCCTGCTCTCTGTCTCTCTCTGTCAAAAACAATTAGATATAAATAAATAAATCTTAAAAAAAAAAAAAAGAGTTTAGATCAGGGGTATTCAACCTTTTGGTTTCCCTGGGCCACATTGGAAGAATTGTCTTGAGCTACACATAATGTACACTAGCACTAATAGTACCTGATGAGCTTTAAAAAAAATTGCAAGGGCAAGCCGGGATGGCTCAGTGGGTTAAGTGCTCACTTTGCAGTGCCTGGAACCAGGGATCGAATCCCGGCCCTGGCCCGTGCGGAACCATATGCTGAACTGGGGAGCTCCCCCGGTTCATTTCTCTCTCTGTCTCTGTATCTCTCTCTCTCTGTCAAAAATTAATAAATAAACAAAAAATAATAAAAAAAGATTTATTAAAAAAAATTGCAA
>PVKE010004466.1:7196-64576 GCA_004027555.1 Craseonycteris thonglongyai | reverse complement strand
ATTTTGCAACCTGACTTTTCTGCTTATCATAATGTCATAGGCAATTTATTTTGTTTACATACATATGTATATATATTTGTTTTTATTTATTTATTTGAGAGAAGGTGAGAGAGAAGGGGGAGGACCCAGAGCAGTCTCCATAGTTGTACATCATTAGTTGTGACATGGTTTCATTCCACACAGGTGGATGTGGGGCTGCGTGAGACGGGAACTGAACTGGGGGCCTCCTGCATGGGAGGGGAGAACCTTTGCTGCCATCCAGGTGGCTACCAGTTGTGCCACAGTTCAGCACATGGGGTTTGCACTGGCTGGGGGCTAGGATTCAATCCTCAGACCTTGTGGTTGCAAGACAAGTGCTCAAACTGCTGAGCTATCCCAGCAGCCCTTAGATATTGTTGTTGTTGTTGTTAGGGAAGCTTACACTTCTTCCAATTATTTGTTTGTTGGATATTATTTTATTTGCTGTGATCTATCTATTCTTGTCTTCTCCCAGTGGGAAAACAAATTCTTATACTTGTACTACACAGAACTGATACTTTGCAAACACCACAGGCAAAATAAAAAACATGCTCAGCTATATAGTTTAAATTGTACTGTTGCTCCCCAACCAGTTGTATATACTCCACAGGAAAATTAACAAAACAGTGATAAAACATAAGTTATCCTGTAGAGTTTAAAAGCAATTAAAAACAAAAAGGCTTTATTTTCTCATAATTTGAAGATATGAAAACTCCGTAAAGACATATTATAAAGAGCCACTGATAATATTAGGATCCTTTTTTAAAAGGAAAAGCTTTGGAATGAATGGTTAAAATCCATACACCATCTCTCCACTAAAGTTTCTGCTTAAGAATTAAGAGCTTCAGCCTGGAGAAAACAATTTAATTACTTTTTGTTATCATTACCATTTAAAAGCCATGTGTTTATAAAGACATTCCGTCTATAGTATAAACACAACCAACTTTGTCACACAGAACAATAACTTTACTGTACATAAGTATGTTGGTAAACATATACATCAAACCCAAAACTTGCCCCTACAGAAATCTACTGTCATGTTATAAAAACTGTCCACAATCTTCTTTGGGCAAATGTTTATAGCCACATTCATTTTGTATTTTAATATTTATTTGCAATTATAGTATTTCATTTGGTTTTGTGTATAAAGCTTCCAAACTTCTGCATAAATCCACGAAACTTGTTTTCATTTGGCTGATACGAGTGATAAACATTAGGGTTGTAATTAAGCAATGGGCTTGACCTACCATAACTATTGCCCATAGTTGTGGATTTTATTTCGGGGCGGTGTATGCTGGCATTTGCCATGCTGCTTGTTGGCTGAGTAGAGTTATCGATCTTACAAAATGGCTCAAAACGACTGTAAACACGCCGGTCAGTTGACTGAGTTCTTAAAAGCTCATTGGGCCTTTGCCTTGAAGAAGTTGGTTTTCTTTGACGAACAACAGCATTAATCTCCTTTGAATCTCGGTATTGAATCTGTTCAGTGTTAAATCTTGGGGCAGAAGCATCCCCCGCCCTTTCCAAGAACCTGCTTCCTACTGGACCCGGAGAAGGTATTCTTTTATTACTTTCATTGGATGGAGAATTTGTCCCCTGAGATGAGCTAACTGTTAGATCTTCCTTACTCTTGTGGATGCTGCCTTGAGAGTTTGATGAGGAAGTACGCTTTCTTCTAGGAGAGGAATCAACTTTTGGTTCTGATCTTTTGGGGTTTTGATTTTCTTCAGTCTCAGAAACTAAAGTGTCAGAACTACTACACATTCTATAAAATGCAGATGCTTTATTTTTGGATAGATTTTCTTTCTTTTCTGGGGTAAGGCTAAGTAATGACCTTAACTTCTGAGAACCCTTTTTCAAAAAGCTTGGAGAACCCTTGACTTCCTTCTTTGAAGTGAGTTCTTTGTTAGGTTCCTCTTTATTCACATCAAGCAAAGCAGCGATGGAAATGGACTTAGTAGCTGTGCCAGTTGGAGGGTCTCTCTTGATAACCTCCTCCTCCTCTTCTACACTATTGGCTACATTGTGCATGCTCTTAGAGCTTTTCAGCACATCGTTTTTGGGTTTTTCTGGTTGTCTAACTCGGTTCCTGGTAAGTGTACTGTATACATAATGCTTACTATTTCGGTGATCTATGTTGGCTTTTGAGTGGTCAAAGAATGGGAAACTTCGTCTTTTAAGCAGATTCTCGTTTTCTTTGTTCTTTAGATTTTCTGTCTGCTTATTTACACACAAGTTTGTATACAAATAGTTGTTTGACTCTGTATGGCCATTTGTACTTTTCTTTAAGACTGCTGACTGGTTTTCGGGAACCTGTTCAGTGTGCATCTTTGGTGTCTCCAATTGTGACGGAAGCTCAGGGACTGATTCTGGCAATGGTTTATCTGTCAAATGGTCTGCATTCGTAGGGGTGTCTGGGACCTCATTAGGTGTGTCACTGCCCTGGGAACCAATGATAGTTGAATTTGAGGAGCCAGTTGTACAACTGTTAACTTCCTGCTGCTCAGGTAAAGTTGGTTTAAACACAAATGAGGTGCGAAGCCGCGAATGTGTATAAAGAGCATTGGCTTTCAAATTCTCACAACTGTCATAGCTCTCAAACCGATCCCCTAGAGCTGATCCATTTGAATCAGGTGCAGCTTCTGAATGATCATTTAAGTAGGATTCAATTCTCCAGTTGCGCAAGAATGACTTTGTAGTATTTTCAAGGGTTGGCATCCGTTGTTGCAAAAAGCGAATATGATTATCTGTCCCATTAAAAGACCTCCGTACATTCGAATTCCTTTCTCCAAGACACGGTGTTTTCCTCTGGGCAAGCCGACTGGCAAAACTCTGGACAGGTGTGTTATGGTGGCTTGCATAGCCTCCCCGTGATGAGGATGCCACACTAAGGCTATCTGAAGGCTTTTGCCAATTTCCAGGAGGATTAATGGTTCGATTCAAAGCCCTGTTCATTAGCAGGTATGGTGCTGTTTCAGGCTGTTCCCCAGCATAACTGTGCCTCTTCCAATTTTCACTTGTCTGACTGGGCTGATACTGACGGACTGTATTTGGGCCATTAAAATTTGGAACAAATGGAGGTTTGTAGCCATGATTTCTTATACTATATTTGTCATGCTCATTTCGAGTATATACCCCTCTGTTCTGGAAGTAACTAGACTCTAATATATGAGTTTTGTCTTGTCTACCGAGGAGGTTTCTTTGGCTGGACACAGAAGCTAAAGAAGAAACTGAGCGCTGGTAAGTGCCATTTTCCCAGAGAGCTTTGCCTTGCTTCACCCTGGCTGATTCTTCCTGAGCGAATGAAGTGGGGACACACGATCTGGCATAGAGAGTTCTAAATTCTTCATCAAAGGATTCAATAATTTGTCCTGTGATTACTTGAACCATGCTGAGATGAGCTTTTTCAAATGACCACATGTAGCTGAAAAAACAAACATCAAAATTGAAAAATTTTACATTTGCTAAATTAAAATATTAATGACAATATATAGTTCTACTAAGAAAAATTTCATTTAATGTCAACCAAAGAGTATTTTTTGTTTTCTTCGGCTATCACAACTTAGAACATCTGTAATCATTACATGCTTGTAATACATACATATGCCTCCCCAATCCCATATTCATATTTTAAATAATAAAACAACTCAAGTCCAGAGTTTGAACCTACCCATAATGCCCTCCATGACTTACCACAAGTCCAACGAAAAGCCTGCTATGCACTTTATACCTCTGCCTACTAAGATTTTATAGAGTAAAAATGGTATCATATTTCATAGATAGCATCTGAGTAGGGTAAAGACAAGCTAATATCACAGGTAAGGTAAAGAGAATGGGTTCTGTTGAGCTCTCTATTCACATGAACTTGAGTCTCAGTTCCCTCATGTTCAAAATGAGACATGGGACAGCACAATTGCTCCAATTTCTCATAGTTCCAGCATGTTATAATGCAAGATAGCTCTGGGCTACTCCATGTATTATACCTCTGTGACTTAGTAAGTGTAAGTTAGGATGCCAGGTGTTCTAACCAGAGACAGAGAGGATTTGTGAGCAGCTGCCTCAGTCATTAAACGGCACACTTCACTGCACTCAGTGTACAATGATTGGTATATTTAATGGATTGGTGAGGGAAAGAAAGTTGACTCTGGATGGTGAATACATATTGTAACACATGGATGAAGTACTGTACAGTTGTACACCTGAAACCTATGTAATTTTTACTAACCAATGTCATCCTAATAAATTTAATAATTTTTAAAAAAGATCTTTTATCATTGGTACAATTTCGAGGAAATTTAATTTTTAACTATACTTTATAGTACTTTGTGGAAGCTCTAATCCCTTTACTAGAGTTTAGAGGTGACAATGATCTTGAAACTTCATGTAAAATTTTAAATCTGACGTTTGAAAATCTAAATAATTAACACATAGAGTCACTGAGCTGAAAAAGAAATGGATTGCTAATATGCTATGTGTCAAATAATGTACACAATACAATAGAGGTTGATACAAAAGAAAAGGAGACTAAGACATTCTCCACCATGAAGGAATTTACTGTTTACATAGAGATAACACGGGACATTGAAAATATTAAAAGAATGTGCACAGTACAAGCCTAATACATAAAATACTATAAACAGTGGTATAAAACTTAAGAATTATTTTGATATGCTTAATTTTATCTAGAATGCTTATTGAATGGATGCTATCTGTAGGACATTTACTACCGGTAGGTCCTCTTTTTTTATGTGTGGGACATCAGGATGACTTTAAAAAATGGTATAAAAGTGACTCGTTAAATATATATATATATTTTTTTTTTAAGATTTATTTTTATTGCTTTTTGACAGAGACAGACAGAGAGAGAAAGAAAGAAGGGGGAGGGCCCAGATTAGTCTCCATAGTTGACAGCATTAGTTTTCCATATAGTTTCATTCCACAGGTGGGTGCGGGGCTGCTCGCAGGGTAAGAACTGGGTTGGGAGCCTCCCACATAGGCCCCGGTAAGAACTGAACTGGGGGCACACCCCAGTTCAGCATATGGGTCTGCCTGGGTCAGGGCCGAGATTCGATCCTAGGGCTCTGGGGCTGCAAAATGAACACTTAACCACTGAGCCATCCCAGCTTCCCCACTGAATATATTTTCAATCCAATTGAATACATGAATACAAAATATGTTAGAAACAGCAAGTAAAAGAATGAAGAAATGTCAGCTATCAAATATGAAAAATCTCTAAAGAAAATATAAGTTTAGCAATATTTTGACAGAGACTAAACACCCAGAAGTTCACACACAAAAAGTGTGGGAGGACAATTTGTGTGGAAGAAGAAACATTGAAAAAGAAAGGAAGTAATAATGGCCATACACTGGATGAATGCAGAAAACAAATTATTTTTACGGTAAATGAAGTAAAACGTTATATTCGAGATGGATGAACTTTGAAAGCAAAGCAGAGTTTGATTGTGTAAAATTTGTTTAAAAATCTGGATAAATTATAATAAAAGGTGATGTTGAAGAATGATTTTTTTTTCTCGAGTAGCTATTTATAGCATAGACTTGAAAGATGAGGATTGCATATGATGAGTTAAGTAGTTGAAATAAAGTAATAAGAGACTAAACCAGAAACTGGAATGACAAGTAAAAATGTTGAGTCAGTAACAAGAGTCAGAATATATACATGTCATTAAAGATATGTATAGGTTACAAAATAGAAATGACCTCTAGGCTTTGAGCTTAAGAATCGGAGAAAATAATAGTCCTGATGAAGGTGTGGCAATTGGAAAAGGTTTCATGCCTTGGTTAAGTCAGGAAATAATATTGTAACATCATCTCAGGTAATGAAAAGAGACATTCACTTAGATATATTCAATTTAGAGATTATTCTCTGGAAATATTGACCACTCCCAGAGAAAAAAGAGCTACTTATACTGACATTTAGGCATCTTCTGATAAAATATTCAGGACCCCAACCAATCACTCTTCTATGATCTCAACTGTTGATAAGCATCTCCTGCACAATATCCAATAAACTTTATAGTACCTCATTCTTAAATATCATCGTCTAGTAAAACAAACTGGGCAGACATTTGAAGCAAGTATAGAAGGTAGTTAATAACACTTAAAAAGCTTAGATGCAAAAAAGAAACCAAAACAAACACACAAAAAATAGGCTCCTGGGGGAAAACAGAGTAAATGCACAAATAACAATATGTATACATAACCCCCCCCACACACACACACATATAGATTATAATTAATATCTTCAAAGTAACATAGAAAGAAAATAATACATCTATAGAACATGGACAGGATGCTATAAAAATAGTTCAAGGAGCAGATATTCAAAATATTTGCTAGCAAAATATAAAAAGATAGAAAGTTTAGAACACATAATTGACAAAATTCCCCTGTCAGCATAATGCACTCCCCCCGAGTCCCCCACTTCCCACTCCTGGACTGAAAACTGGAGAAAAATATACAATGGGAGCAGAAATTTAGTTAGCAAGAATTGTAGAGAGAGTCAATAGAGATAACTGAGGAGAAAAATTTATCAAAGAATAAATATAAATTATCCATCTATCCATCCATCTCAGAATTAAAAGACACAGGTACTTGGATTGCTTAGAGTAACAAAATAAAAACACACACACACACAAAAAATGCCCAGATCTAGGACCATCATAATAATTTTGAGAATAGCATGATATAAATGGGAAACCCTAGATACTTCCAGAAAGAAAAAAAGTTGCGCGAAAAGAACGGGAATAAGAATTGTTTGAGGGAAAGCCAGGATGGCTCAGTGGGTTAAGTGCTCACTTTGCAGCCCTGGGGACTGAGGATAGAATCCCGGCACCGGCCCATGTGGACCCATATGCTGAACTGGGGAGTGACACCAGTTCAGTTCTCACTAGGGTGAAGACCCCAGCCCAGTTCCTGCCCTGTGCAGCCCCACTCCCACCTGTGGAATGAAACTATGTGGAAAAACGAATGATGTGCAACTATGGAGACTGTTATGGGCCCTCCCCCTTCTCTCTGTCTCTGTCTCTGTATCTGTATCTCTCTCTCTGTTTAAAACAATAAAAATAAATCTTAAAAAAAAAAAAGAATTGTTTGAGACTTCTTAATAGCAATTTTAAATGCAGGGCGACACCTTCTAAATTCTGAGGAAAAATGATTCAATTTAAGAGTCATATCCCCATTTAATCTAGATATCACTAAAATTAAAAAAAATTGGACTTAATCCCATGCTGATAGAAAATGCTCTTGAGAAAACCTGGGAAAAAATACCATGACTTGGACACAAAAAAAGCAACAACAACAACAACAACAACAACAAAAGAATTAAAAATAGGACTTAAAGAATTGTAGCTCAAACTATCCAGGAAAATAGGAAATACCAGGACTTCAGCTGTGTTCCAAGTTAAAGATCTGCTAGTCCAGATTGGACATCACAGATTGTTGGTAGTTACTGAGACTTGGAAAAGTTGTTCATATGCTAAGAAATCTGCAGTCAACTAGAAAGAAATAGCAATAAATAAATGGAAAATAAAAAAGGACAAAAACAACAAAAAACAAAACAAAGTAAAAGTGTTATTATTAGCCTTGTTATGAAAAAGGAAACATATCATAAATCACTCCAGGGCTCACCAATGATCAACTTTAACACAATTTCTGTAATGTAAATCCAGGCTTCTTATTTAACCAAATAATAATGATGTAAAAACAAACAAACAAACAAACAAACAAACAAACAAAAACTGTATTGGGTGAACAGGGACCAGGAAGGGAAGTGGATATGAGTGGGCAGAAAATATAATTCCTAAATTACCATAATGTAAAGTCAAAAGATAATATCTAAATGTAATAAATCAAGAAATAATAGCATAAGAGAATGAAATAAGCATCAGAAGAATGAGCTAAGAGAATTAAATAATTGCATCTGGAGGTCAAGAACCAGGAGTGGATAGAGATCGAACAATAAGTACTGTTTTGTGTTGCACAACTTTTAGTAATATTTCATTTAAAAAATATGCACATATATTTACTTAGATAAAATGTAAGCTTAATTTACTACTTCTATCCCCTCCAAACACACTGTCACATGAAGTTGGGAATGTGGTTATGAACTCACATTTTAAAGTGGTTTAGGAACTCTGAGTTCCTGGCTGGGGAGTGAAGCCCATGAAGTGAAAATAGTGACAGCACACTGGTTGCAGCATGGTTCTCTACATGGATCTTCAAATCCAATAAAAGATGGCCTCATGGAGTCAATAACTTCAGTGAAACTTGCCTTTTCAAAGTAACTTTTATACAGATCATAAGGGTTTTAAAAAGGCTTATAAAATTCTTTTTCAATGAAGTTTGTGGACAATACTAAATATCTTCCAGATATTCATATGACAATTTCAAATGATGGTATCCAATTCAAAATTTAAGTACCGTATTTTCCGGCATATAAGACGACCGGGCGTATAAGATGACCCCCTAATTTTACAGTTAAAACATAGGTTTAGGCCTATATTCGCTGTATAAGACTGTCCTAAACCTATGTTTTAACTGTAAAATTAGGGGGTCGTATTAGGCCTATATTCGCTGTATAAGACTACCGAGGCTGTAGTCTTATACAGTGAATATAGGCCTAAACCTAAAATTAGGGGGTCGTCTTATACGCCCGGTCATCTTATATGCCGGAAAATACGGTACATTGATCAAAGACTTACAAGTGTCTTATCAATGTATGGTGATATTCAAAAAAATCTATTGTGTTTTTTTGATAAAACCATCATCATAATGAATGAACTGTCACACAATGTTTGACCACGGTGAATACAGATACCAGGCCTCTCTAGAAATGCTGGGAGTTTAGAATACAAAGACATTTTATGACAAAGAATTCTGAATAAAGAAGGTGGCATTTATAAATTGCCTATGAGGAAAACGATGACAATACTAGAACATGAGAGGCAAAGCATCCATTTAACCAAAAGGAAGTAAATATTTAACCAGTTTCTATGAATACTGGTTCATAACTCTTCCACCAGATCTTGTTAGAATATTGTTAACAATAGTCCACAATAATTAGTCAGAAAAAATAAAAATGGCAAGGGTTGATAACAATTATTTTTTAAAGACTGTATTTAAAATTAAGATGAAATAATAAAAAGAGTAGAGTTATTAAATAAGAGTTTTGATGAATTTTTATAATATGTGGTCCTAGGCATTCCATACTCACTTCCATAAATAGTAACTTAAATTCTGCCTCTGGCTTATGATATAGACAGGAAGATAAAGAGTTGTTGTGGCCATTGTTTGTTTTTTCCAACACCACTTCTAAAGTAGCTCGGCTATAGTCATCTCAATATATAGTACCTATTATACTTAGTCTTAGCAAAACAAAGTTGAGGTAAATTTATTGTTGAAAATAAACCTAAAAGTCAAGTTAAATAATGAAAACAAATTCATGAAATTAAAAAAAAAAAAAGCATCCATTACAATGGATTAACTAATAAATACCATTCTATAAGTCAAGTAAACTCCCAATTTTAATTAAAATTTCAATTAAAATTTCTCTAAAATCAAGTGGATATGAACAAAATATATTCACAAATAACAAGTCTTTAAAAGGACTCATTAATTTCAAGTGCCAGTTATAATTTCTGTTTTTAACAAGTTTTCCTTTAGAAATCAAAACTACATATTAAAAAAAAAAAAAAGGTCCTTTAGCTTAGAGAGAAAGTTAGCAGATATATAACACTTAAAACAAGGTCTTAAATTATAGTTAACACTAGAGGTTAACTCTAATTCTTATACAATGACATGAGGTAGTTCTATGATTACTCTCATTTTATACAAGAGCAAACTAAAATGCAACTAAGTAACTTGCCCATAGCCTTCCACTTCAACCTATTCATATTGCCTCCTTCCTGCGGACTTGAGGTAGGTTTCACCTCACATTGCCCTCCTTATATCTGTAGCTCTCCTGACTTCTTCCCACAGTCTGCAGTAATGAGGAGTCTACTCTGCCTTGGTGACCCAGCAGTACACATTTATTTGTTGGTATTTTCATCTGCCTGTTGACATAGCCTCAATGTGTATCCTATTCAGGACAGATGTTTACAATTTATGAGAGTACTCAAGCAGTGCTTATACTCCAGAGCCAGACAATTCTGGACTGCCTATGGCACTTGGGGGTAAAGTTTTATTTCTTTCATTCGTTCATTTATTCATTCATTCTCCAGAGGAATAAGAATTAGCTACATAGTACTGAATGAATGGATTAAAGATGACTATAAATTAAGTTAAATTAAAAAAATGTGGAGAATGGAAAAAAGTGCTGAATAAATACAAAAAGATTGTTCCACTTTAGAGGTCATGAGAAACATTTTTGTGGTAGCAATTATTTTCATGATTTGAGTTTTTCTAATTTTTCTGTGGGTAGCACTATGGAAGAAAAATAGTTGAATTGACCCTAGATTAGCTTTTGAAAATAGTAACCTTAGAAGAAAGATAAAGAGGAAATTAAATGGAAGGACCCAGTGTTAAGACAGCATGGCTTCCTTCATGTACTATGGGGTCTAGTTCTATCTATTCCCTACCTCCATACCCACCTCCGATTATTTTGAAGTACATCTTGGAATCATGTATCACCCATAAATATTTTATTATTATTCTCCAAAGGATAACCATATTTAATATACCAAAACACCAATATCATGAAATACCTAGTATCAAATTTTAAATTACCTATAAATATTATAATACATTTTTAGCAGCTGTTCGTTTGTATCAAGATCTAAATAAGGTCCACATATTGGGACCTTAGCTTTTAAGTGATAGATTTCCATTTCATTGTTTTTCTCTTTCAATTTATTTACTAAAGAAACTGGTTCATTTGTCTCATTGAATTTCCTAAGGTCTGGATTTGGATGACTGCATCTCAGAGGTATTTAATACGTTCCTTTTTCTTCTGCATTTCCAGTAAGTAGACAGTTGGACATAAAGGCTTAATAGCTGTGGGTTCTAGATAAGTCACTTAAACTTCTAGAACTTCTGTGTCAGTATTTATAAAATGTAGATGAAAACAACTGCCTTGGAGATAAATTATAAAGATTGGGGATGAAATATATGAAAGAGCTAAGCTAGAACAGGGTAGATCTATCACCAGTAGAAGCCCTGAAAGATGCCAGAGCATAGATGAATTTGGGGCTGAGTAATCTTGTCTATCATGACATTTTTTAATAGACAGATTATTAAGTGTTTTTTGTTTGTTTGTTTGTCTTGTTTTATTTTCTGGTAGTACTACAGTGACTACATGATAATTATCTGATTCTTAATAATACTAAAATAATAAAAATTTATTTGACAGGTTCTTCAAAATGATAAACAGCTTCTGTATTTAAGAATTGTTAAGGCCATACTACACACTGTTTCATAAGGAGCAAAACCACTTATTGTATTATAGAGCTGAAGGGAATCTGAGCTATTTAGTCAACACTTTCCTTTTGGGAATTAAGAACTTGAAGCCCAAGGAAGTTATGTGATTTGTCTAATGTCTTAATGTTCTTTAGATGCACAGACAGAACTGAAACTCAAGTCTCCAAGTGTCCATGCAAAGGTTCTTTCTTACTTATTTCTAAGAAATAACTACACAGATTACATTAAAATTTAAAACTAATAAATTCTATAAGTAATTGATAATGGTGTAGGTAAATACAAACTATACTATTATCAAAAAAACAAGAAATAACAAGTGTTAGAAAGGATGTGGAGAAAGGACACACTAGTGCACCGTTGGTGGAAATATAAATTGGTGCAGCCACTATTGAGAACAGCACAGAGGTTCCTCAAAAAAATTACAAATAGACTACCATATGATCCAGCGATTCTACTTCTGGGTATTTATCAGAAGAAAACAAATACCAACTGAAAAAAATATATGTACCCCCATGTTCACTGTAGCATTATTTATAATAGCCAGATATGGAAACAACCTAAGTGTCCACTGATAGATGAAAGGATAAAGAAGATGTGGTACATATACAATGGAATACTATTCAACCATTAAAAAGAATGAAATCTTTCCCTTTATAACAAGACGATGGACGCTGAAGTCGTTATGCTAAGTGAAATAAATCAGGCAGATAGACAAATAGCATACAATCTCACATTTAAACAAAACAAAACAAAAAACAAAACAAGAAACAAGGTCACAGATACAGAAAACAGATTGGTAGTCACCAGAGGTAGAGGGTTTAGGGTAGGTGAAATGGGTGAAGGGGACCAAAAAGTACAAACTTCCAGTCATAAAATAAATAAGTCCTGGGGATGTAATGTACAGTATGGTAACTACTATTAATAATATTCTGCTGCATATTTAAAAGTTGCTAAAAGAGTATATATTAAAAGTCCCCATCACAAGAAAAAAGTTTTTATAACTTTGTATTGTGATAGATGTTAACCAGTCGTATTGTAGTGGTGATTTCATAATATATACAAATATCAAATTCTTATGCTATATTAGTTATATTGTGGTGATCATTTCATGTATATACAGATATCAGATCACTATGCTGTGTAACATAACGTTATTTGTCAATTACACCTGAATAAAAACTAACAAAACAGATTACATTAAAATTTGAAACCAATGAATTCTACAAATGATTATTTTGGAGGTAAACACAATAATCTTACCTGTAAGAACCGTACATAACCTTCTGGCAATCAATTAGCAAAAATTTCTGTTCCAATTTTCCGTAAAATTTTGCTCCTGTTTTTGAAAGATAGTCTTGGCCTTTTACTGTTCGCACTCGAATATTCTAGAATTATATGTGAATATAAAGTAAAAAATTAAGGCTAGAAGGGAATATTTAAAAAAGTAAAATATATGTCAGTATAAAATTTTAGTACCAAGTAGTATACTTGAAATGATTTTTTAAACATTTTATAACCAAAAAATGTAAAAAGCAAATTTTAAAGTATTACCCCCGCAAAAAACTTTTGGAAAATAGTCACTTAAAATATATATTTTACATAACTTAAGTGGTAAATATTCCTTTAGGTTTACACAGGATGGTTTCATAAATCACTTAAGAGTCCTACAAAGACATCCTTTCAGGATATAATTATATAATGTCAAAATAACTAAAATTAAAGTGCACCTTCCTTATAAAATGTCAAATGTAACTGAAAACACTATATCAAATGATTGTGATAACATTTCCTGAATGAAAGAATCACTTGAGTCAGTGGTTTCAAGGTTGTACATGCAAAACAAAAGCATTAATTATGATAGGCAGCCAAGTATTCAGAGCTTACGTACTCCACAAACAAGAGAAGCACCACATAAAATTGTCATGAAGATGTGTGTTTTTAATAACATTTTGAAAAATACAACAGAATCCTTTTGTGATCAATCATAATCCTATCTTAATATATATATGGTTACATATGCAAATATTTTTTTCTATTTTACTTTTGTAATAATAATAATAGCTTAGCATGACTTAAATTCAACTGATACAAAAATACACAAAATACTGAGGAAAAAATATGGAATTCTTACCCTGAGACGTTGAACCTGACAACCTTGTTTTTCAGTCATATTTAGAAAATGATTAAAGTTGGATTCATCAAGCAAAATATATACAGATATCCCTCGAATTGATGCCTCCACTATTTCTTTAAAAATGTCCACATCTGTAAATATATCCATCACTAAAGCAATGACCTGTTAAAATAATATCAAACAATTTTAGATACACAATAGAAGATACCCAAAATAATTTAGAAATTGCTTGCTTTCAGTAAAAATTAGATATATAATATATATAAATATATACAAATACTTGTGCTTTCTAAAACAGTAGAAGTATGTTGAAAATAAACAAATGACTATATAACACTAAATAATTTCATCATAGATATAAATCAAAGAAAATCTGCATTTCAATAGCATGTTGAAGAATAGGAGAGTCTGAAATATGGATTATTAGGTTGGCTGTAGAGTAGGTGAAGGGGACAGGTAGAAGGAAGGTGGAATTCAGTGCTACAAATTCACATGGCAAACATTTCCAGGGAAAAGCAAGATTTTTGGAAGCAGTTGTTAATAATAAAAGTCTGAGGAACTTGGACACAGAAAAAAAAATCTTCTTGAAATAGAAATATAACTAAGAATATACCAAAGATGAGAAAGGCTATACATAAAAAGACCTGACGGGTAAGCTGGGATGGCTCAGTGGGATAAGCACTCACTTTGCCGCCCGGGGACTGAGGATCA
Organism: Craseonycteris thonglongyai; assembly: GCA_004027555.1. NCBI lineage: Eukaryota > Metazoa > Chordata > Mammalia > Chiroptera > Craseonycteridae > Craseonycteris > Craseonycteris thonglongyai. Next base: position 50,280 of record PVKE010004466.1, on the reverse strand, counting down.
AATCCTGACCCCAGCCCATGTGGACCCATATACTGAACTGGAGTGTACTTCCCATGCAGGAGGCACCCAGTTCAGTTCTTGCCCAACCCCCCACCACTGCCCCGGTTTGGTTTCTGGCTCAAGGGGGCATTCCTCCCATGCGGGAGACCCCTGTCCTGGTTCCTGCCCTGCCCGGCCCCCACCCACCTGTGTGGAAGGAAGCCATGTTGAAAACTGATGATGTATAGCTATGGAGACTGCTCTGGGCCCTCCCCCTTCTCTCTGTCTCTCTCTGCCTCTCTCTGTCTCTGTCAAAAACAATAAAATAAATTTTTAAAAAAGAAGACCTGAAGGCCAAAATATTAAATACACATGCCTAAAATAAGCTTAAGAAATAAAATAAAGTAAAATAAAAAGTGACCAAAAAAAAAAGGTGACATAATTAAGAAAGTATATGCAAAGAAAAATACCCTAAAGAACAGGCTTACCAAATGGAGCGTCCAACTTAACTGTTGGCTAGAACCATTACTGACTCTGAGAAGCAATGCAAATAAAATAATGCTGAAATGAGAAATATCATTTGATTGTTTACCAACTATGCAACAAGCAGAACAAAATCCCTATCTTTCTAATGGGGCAAGACACAGTTTAATGGGGAAAGACACAGTAAAGCAATTAGCGTAATAAAGAGAAATTATATGATAAGCTATAAAATTATAATTTTATTGGGAAAAATAGACTATGCTGAAAGGGAGCCTGGGTCTCTGAAACTGTGGAGGGGTTTGAAGGGTTTCAGGGTAGGTCTCTGAGAAAGTGTCCTTTGAGCAAAGACATAAAAAGATTTGAGGGAGTCATGAATGTGGATATCTTGAGGAATTTTGTTCCAGGCAGAGAAAACCGGCAGTGCAAAAGCCCTGTCTCAAGAGCGGGCCTGGCACATTTAACAAATAGCAAGAGGACAGTGGAAATGGAATGAGAAAGGGAGAGAGCAATCACAGTGACTTGAAGGCACAATTAAGCCTTCAGCATAATTTCTTAATGAGATTATAAACTGTTGAGGCTTTTAAATTGAAGTAATACTATGATGTGATTTGTGTTCAAAAAGGACTGCTCTCTCTGTGTTAACAGCATACTAATGGACTTTAAGGTAGGGAACCAGGGTGGAAACAGGAAGGCCAGTTAGAACTATTGGAGCAGTTCAAGTGGGAGGTGATGGCCTCGGTCCCAGCCACCATCAGTGATGAGGAAAAATGATCAGATACTAGATATTTTTGATATTTCTAGATGAACTAAACCTGGGGTATGAGAAAAAAAGAGAAACAGGATGACTTAAAATTTTTAGCCTTACTAGCCTAAAAAAACAAGTTATCCTCAACTGAGACAGTGAAGAGCACAGCTACCTTCAATTTGAGGTATAAGATTACAAAGGCAAGTAAGTATGAGATGCCTAGGTCTCTGAATGGCATGCTGAATAGAGAGGTCTAGGCCACAGATGTCAATTGGGTATCTATGGTGTAGACACGACAATTAAATCCAAGTCACCAAAAGAGACTGGATACATAGTGAAAAACAGACTCAGTGCTGGGATGAGAGGAGAGAGGTACCAGCAAAGGAGAAAGAGGAAACTAACAGAAGGTGGCATCTTGGTAGTCAAGTTAAGATAGGGTATCAAAGGAATGCTGGAATAGCTCAGCAGGCTTAGTGCTTACATAGCAACCATGAGGTCCAGGGATCAAATTCCACTCCCCCCACCCCCTCCCATGCAAACCCATATGCTGAACTGCAGCACAACTGGTAACTGCCAGGATGGCTTGGTGGTAAAGGTTCTGGCTTCCTATACAGGAAGCCCCCAGTTAAGGTTCCCGTCCCACATGGCCTCATATACACCTGTATGGAAAGAAATCATGTCACAACTAATGATGTACAACTATGGAGACTGCTCTAGGACCTCTCTCTCTCACCTTCTCTAAAACCAATAAAAATAAATCTTAAAAATACAAGATAATGCATCAAGAGGGAGGGTGTGCACCTGAGTGTCAAATCCGACTGCTAGGACAAGAAACATGAGGATTACTATATAAATTCATTGGATTTAGTAATATACAGGTTATTGATGAGTTCCACAAATGCAGTTTTAGTAGGTGGTAAAAGCATAAGCCTTTATTAAAAGAGGTTTAAGAAGACAGCTAATGAAAATAGAAAAGGCAACTCTTTTTGAGTAATTTGGCTATAATAAAAAGTAGAGCAATAGAAAGCTATGGGTAAATCTGTCAAGAGAAGGTGTATTTTTTTTGTGTTAAGGTGAGAGAAATCATAGCATTCTGTATGCTAATGAAAATTAATAGTGCAAGAGACAGTAGGTGGTGGGGTGGGGAAGGAGAGAATTTCTGGAGAAGTGTCTTAGAGTAGGCAATAACAGGATCTACGGCAAAAGGAAAGTAATTAGAGCACAGGGAATAAAGGCCAGCAAAAGGTCATCTGTAATATCAAGCCAGAAGGCCAAGCACAAGCATGTATATGCCTGTGAAAGAGCAGATGTGCAGTAGTGCTACAGAAGTTCTCTTCTGAATGCTTCAATTTTTTCTCAGTGAACTGGGAAGCAAGGTCTTCAACTGAGAAGGTTAGAGGTATGAGGAAAGAGGTATTAAGTAGTTCTCTAGGATGGTAGGAAAGGGAATAGACTACAGAAATATAGTATGATTGCAGGGCAGCATTAAGGACTCACTAAGTCATAAATAGAAAATAAGACATGTCAATGTGGTTGTGAGTTATTCTCCAACTTTGTTCAGCTACCAGGGTGTAGGCATGGAGAAGGCAAAGATTTTATTTAACCATGGGTGCATTTATGTCCCAGAGAGTATAATATAGTGAGAGAAGGAAGAGGAATTGATGGTTTTGTAAATAGAGATAAAGAGAGGAAAGAGGATGTCATGGATGAGAGAGGCCATAAAATGAGGGTTGGAACAATGAAGTTAAGGTCTTGATAGGGTGAAAGGACAGTTAGGTATTAAGGAATTGTTTTTAATTTTTATGTTGATTATAACAATAAAAAGATAGATGTAATATTTTAAATATACATATTAATATTAAAGATAAAATAATGTTGCCTTTAGCTTACAATAGATAAAACAAATTTGCAATGACTTGATAATTGTTGAAGCTGGTTCATGGTATATGAGGATTCTCCCTACTTTTGAAAACTTTCATAGCACAAAGTTAAAATTAAAAAAATAAATGAATAGTGGTTAACAGCAGGTACCAGAGGGAATAAGCCAGAAATGTAAATACAAGTGGTAGTCAGACGGGGACATACGAAATAGTTTCTATAAGGTATGCAGTTGTAGGCTATGAAGCTATGAAGAATATGATTGGGTGTCAGTGGTTGACTTTATGTAGGACAAAATCATGGAAGGATAGAAGGGCGAGAAACTGGTCTTTTTTTTTTTTTAAGATTTATTTTTATTGGTTTTTGACAGAGAGAGAGACAGACAGAGAGAAACAGAGAGAAGGGGGAGGGCCCAGAACAGTCTCCATAGTTGTCAGCATTAGTTTTCCATGTAGTTTCACTCCACAGGTGGGCATGGGGCTGTGCAGGGCAGGAACTGAGCTGGGAACCTCCCGCATAGGCCCCAGCAAGAACTGAACTGGGAGCACAACCCTGTTCAGCATATAGGTTGGCATGGGCTGGGCCCGGGATTTGATCCTCAGGCTCCAGGGCTGCAAAGTGAGCACTCAACCCGCTGAGACATCCCAGCTTCCCTGGAACTGGTCTTTAGAAGTACCACTTACATGTATACTGAAATTGCCAGGAATTGAGACAATTATGGTATTGAAAAGAGTGACAGAGGACAAAAATTGTCAAGAAATGAGAGGAAATGGAATGACTTGGGAATAGATACACAGACACAACAGCCAGGGTAATGTAATGGATACATTGTAAATTGTTAGAAGATGAGAAAAGTAATAGGTAATATACTAAACCATTTTATTTATTCTAATAAGACATTAAAACAAAATACTAGACCATGCACAAATTATGTAAGTTGATAATATTCTTCAAAATACCTGTGTAATATACTTGAATAGATTTTTCTCTAGGAGAACAATTTCAATCAGTCTAGAGGCCTCTGGTGATCCTGTTCTTATTTATAAATGGTATGAGGTGCCACAAGAAGGGAGAGCTAGTGGTAACAACCTCACTCATGTATTGTGAATATTCTTTATAATAGCAAATATGTGAAAAACCATCAAATTACATCCACAGTTAAAGAGTTTACTCTGCATTAACAAGTGGTGTGACACTCTATGGGCACTGAAATGAAGAAAAGCAAACACATGCTACAAAATAATCTTTAGAAATATATGTCAGAAGCAGTCTAGTGCCATTTTTTTTTAACTGAAAAAGAATTTTTTAAATAAAGAAACATTATTATACATGGTGTTCTTTATGACATTATCAGCATAATCTAAAAGTATTATTTTTAATTTGCCAGGTAGTTTCAAGTAACAAATTACTTGAAACTTTGGCAATGAACAAAAACACATTACCAGGATAAATAAAGGTTTCTGTTTGCAAAAAGTAATTGAAGCGACTCAGTCAATAGATGATTCTTAGCACATCAATGGTAGAACAAGGGACAGACTCTCTTGTGGGACAGATAACAAACACTGGACCAGGATCCAGGAGACTAGATTACAAATCGCTGACAAGCTTATCTGATGTCAACTGAGTCTGGTAGCTAACCTACCAGGATTTCTGGTGCCCTGCGCCATCACTTAATATGTTAAAAAATAACATAAAGTCTACAAAAAATTTCAGTGTGCCAAGAAAGGCAAAATCAAATGTAGCTTAATATTATTATTATTATTATTATTATTATTATGGGATACATCCCTGGAAAAACATAATAATTGGAAATGAGGTATGCCAGACCTGACTTGAAGATATTATATTCCAAGATATCTAAATCGCACTGTGCTTAGAAATGATCACAATGACTATACATAATCAAAGAAAAATTATATACCTGATTAAGATAAAGCTTTTCAAAAGGTATATCAATTGATTTTATGAAGAAACCAGTTACACTAAATGGTATTCAATAAACTACCATGACATTATATACTATTTAAATTCTTCTTTTGCTTCTTCAGTAATTCGTTATTCTTTCTTTATGAATTGAAAAGATAAATAAATAAGTGCATTTATCAGCAACATGAGACTTAAAAGTTTTTAGAAAGATATTCCAAGTTGTTTTTAAGACCTGAGTGAAACTTCACATCTTTCAGTTGTTTCAGAGAATCTAACTCAAGGATGTTAATTGGCTTTCACTTATCTTTCTTACAGTAGTAAATTTTCTTGAAGTGACTAAGACAGTGGAGGTCACATTGAATTAAAATAATATAAAGGCTGATAAATAATTTATGGTAAGTTCATGTTCATGACACAATTTAAGGTCATTCAGAAGAGTACATAATCAGTTGTTAATATACTGTAACAATTCAAAGGGGAAAAAACAAGCTGCTCTATATATACATGATTGTTAGGGATGGATACATAGTAAATTAAAAGGGCTTCATGGAAAAGCCATATGTAATGAGTAAAGATTATTTTTAGCCATCCAAGCTGGAAGACCAGCATTGCAAAGACACAGAAGAAAATATTAGAATTAAAATAACTACTATTTTAATACCTGTTAATCTAAAGTTAAACACAAAAATTATGCTTCTGAATATGGCATACATTTAGTTAGGATTTATACAGATTATAAAGGATCTAAAAACTATGACATATGTTTAGATTTAATCTAGAGAACAAAATAACATTTTTCTATTTTTCATTGTTTTTGACAGAGACAGAGAGAAGGGGGAGGGCCCAGAGCAGTCTCCATAGTTGCACATCATTAGTTTTCTATATAGTTTCATTCCACAGGAGGGCATGGGACCTTGCAGGGCAGGAACTGGGTTGGGGGGGTCTTCCATATAGGAAGCACACCTCAGCAAGAACAGAACTAGGAGGCACACACCAGTTCAGCATATGGGTCTATACAGGCCAGGGCCAGGACTCGATCCTCAGACCCTGGGCTGCAAGATAAGCACTCAACCTGCTGAGCCATCCCGGCTTCCCCTAGAGAGCAATATAGATCCTGAAAAAAAAAAAATATCTGGAAAGAAAGCTGACTCTGGGTGGTAAACACATATTGTAACACATAGACAAAGTACTATAGAATTGTACACCTGGAACCTACGTGATTTTTGCTAACCAATGTCACCCTAATAAATTTAACAAAAAAATAAAAGAAACTATCTGGTCAAAATAATACCTTAGAAAAATGTGTCTGATAGCAATACTCCTACTGAAAATATCTAAATTCTACTGAGTCATATTGACTGGTATAAAGATTACAAAGTTCTTATTATTTTTACTGCAATGTTCATATTTATGAATATTCTGAAATACCAAAAATGTGAGATAAAAACCAGTGATAAAAGATGAAAAGAACTGAAATTTGATGACAGAGTTGATAAAAAATGTTCATCACAGTGTCAATAGTGAATACCTGTATTTCCTTAAAATATGTTTCACTCTCTTGATAATTTAATTTTGAACCCTATATTGTATATTCCTTTGTAATGTAGTAGGATAAAATGCTATTGGCAATATGTTTTTCTATGACCTACATAGTTAATGAAATGTAAGTATACCTTGGGTGAATGTTCGTAGTCACAGAACAGTCATTAGCACCCTTGAAATTGAAAAATTGAATATTATACCTTTTATGCTTCAAAATACTAAGCACCATTTGAAAGGATTCAGACTTCCTTGATAATTGCCTGCATAGATGTAGGAGAACTAATTTTTTGCAACAGAAGAAAAACTAATAAGGAGTTCAAATTTAAAAAAATCAATGGAGCTTTATAGTAATACAGTCAACACGACTATACAACTTTAAGAATTGAGCAATAGAAATCAAGGGAAATGACCACTTAGGGAATATGTGTGTCTGAGTCTGTAAAGTCTATCAAAAGCAATGTGCTAAATGGATTTCAGAAAAAAAGAGAGGCTGATATTAAAAGAGAGTGCTTTTGGCCCTTATCCTTCCACAGGCAAAACAAAAGTATTTATTTTGTGTGAAATTATATATATAAGTTATATATATAAACATAGTATATAATATCCTATATAATACTATTCAGTAAGTTACATATTTACATTATGAACACTTTAATTATGGTAGTATATTTAAGTATCTATTTTTATAGGTTAATAGCTGTATGGATATATCACCTGGTTTGGTCTGCCATAAATTAAGTAATCTTTGGGAGGTCACTAGAATGATTCTGAGTCTCAATGACCTTTCTTATATATGAAATAAACCAGAGAAGATCTTGCATGTTCCAAATTCTATTTCATTAACTATCCATTCACTACTAATTATCCAATAATTGGATTAGAACATGCATTGTACTTAGCTTATAAAAATTTCACCAAATAGGACTTGGTGAAAGAGACAGAAAAACTGGATATTGTAATAAAAGTTAATAGGAGACAAACAAAAATGTATGGGCCCTGTTATGACTACAATATAAATTTGTAGAACTAATAAGCATGTCTGACAACTCAAATTATTTTCCACGTTTTTTTTTGTTTGTTTGTTTTTTTGCATTGTATTGCTACATGTTGAAAGTATTTAGAGGGATGCTGGGGTGACTCAGCAGGTTGAGCACTCACCTTGCAGCCCCAGGGTCCAAAGATCGAATCTTGGCCCCAGCCCATGCGGACCCATAGGCCGGGGTGAGCTTCCCACATAAGAGGCCCCAATTTGGCTCCCGCCCAGGCCGTGCTTCCTATGTGGAAAGCCCCTGGCTCGTGGGGGTGTGCCTCCCATGCAGGAAGCTCCTGCCTGGCTCCTGTACTGGGTGGCCCAGCCCGACCTGTGTAGAGTGAAAGTATGTTGAAAACTGATGACATACAACCACGAAGACTGCTCTGGACACTACCCCTTCTCTTTTTGTCTCCCTCTGTCTGTCTCTCTCTCTGTCTCTCTCTCTGTCTCTCTCTCTCTCTCTCGCTCTGTCTCTGTCTTTCTCTCTTTCTCTGTCAAAAACAATTGAAAGTCTTAGGAAAAAAAATACTTATACACCACTTTATACACTGTATGTGGGTCTTCACAAAATTTCTATGTTGAATCTTAACCCTCAACATGACTTTTTTTGGAGGTCTGGACTTTGGGAGGTGATTAGGTCATGAGGGTGGAGGTCTTATGAATGCAATTAGTGCCCTCATAAAAGAGTCCCCAGAGAGCTAGCTGCCCATTCCTCACCGAATGAGAGAGTACTTAGCTGTCTATGAACCAAGAAGCAATTTCCCTCCAGACACCAAATCTGCCAGTATCTAGGTCCTAGACTCCAGAACTGTGAGAAATAAATAAAGGCTTGCTGTTTAAACCACCCAGTCAATGGTCTTGTCTTTATAGTAGCCCAATCAGACTAAGCCAACCATAAAAAATAGTCTTTATCTTTGTCATATTTATTCTGTGTAAGTAGGCATCTTGCTTTTTAAAATTATTTTTACTGGGGAAGCCAGGATGGCTCAGTGGGTTAGACGCTCACTTTGTAGCACCGGGGACTAAGGATCGAATCCCGGCCCCGGCCCGTACGGATCCATATGCTGAACTGGGGAGTTCCCCCAGTTCAGTTCTCTCTGTCTCTGTCTCTGTATCTCTCTCTCTCTCTCTCTCTCTCTCTCTCTCTCCCTCCCTCTCTCTCTCTCTCTCTGTCAAAAACAATAAAATAAATAAATAAATAAATTGAAAATTATTTTTACTGTAATACTTAAAGAAATTAGGAGAAAAGAGAATGAGGAGCAGGCCTAAAAGAAACTGCAAAGAAAAATCATGGTCTTTTTACTAATCTCACAACTCAAGCCTCTTACATGTTCTCATTTCCCCATCACTTACGAAAAACCGACTATCCCTGAAACTTGGCCTGGCAAGGGTCCCTAACATGAGGCCCCAAAGCGAAAGTGTCACAGGATCTAGACAGAGTAGTAAGAGGTGAAAAAAACAAGCTCAGGACTTCCAAGCCTATATGATCTCAGAAACAGTCTTCCTTACAGAGCCTAAAAATGAGCTCCGTGGGGAGTTACACTGAGAGGCTGGGAGAGAGAGGAGGAAGAATTAAAGCCAAGTCTGGTCAACCAGCAAGCAGATTCAATACCTCTAACTTTGTGTAAAAGTCAATTCTTGGTTGTCAAAGGAACGCTCTTTAAAGTAAAGATTTGCACTGTTATCACAGCACTAGAGATGTCAGCCTATTCTTCTGAATCAGAGGCTCATCTCAGTCAACTTTATTTATTTATTTATTTATTTATTTTGACAGAGAGAGATACAGAGACAGAGACAGAGAGAGAACTGAACTGGGGGAGCTCCCAGTTCAGCACAGGGGTCCGCACGGGCCAGGGCCGGGATTCGATCCCCGGTCCCCGGCGCTGCAAAGTGAGCACTTAACCCACTGAGCCATCCTGGCTTCCCCAGTCAAATTTAATGTTTGTAAAAACAGGAGAAAGCTAAATGTATAGGTCTACTTAAAAGTAAATAATATACTTTATTTGGAAACTAGGAAGCATTCATAATTTTTCAAAAACAAAGTATATTCTACTTAGTACACTAATACTTCAAGGTATATAGATATACAGTAGTATACGTATATGGTAGCATTATCTCAGTAGAAAAGAATTTAAGTATATATCAAATGTATTATGTATGCTTTACTTATTTGTTAACTTTTATTTTATTTTTTTTTAAGTAATTTTTTTTAATATATATTTTATTTATTTATTTTTGAGAGAGAGAGAGAGAGAGAGAGAGAGATACAGAGACAGAGAGAGAACTGAACTGGGGGGGCTCCCACTTCAGCATATGGGTCCGCACGGGCCGGGGCCGGGATTCGATCCTCGGTCCCCAGTGCTGCAAAGCGAGCACCCAACCCACTGAGCCATCCTGGCTTCCCCAACTTTTATTAAAATTATCAAACATACAAAAATGTTAAAAGAATAATACAAAGAATATTTATACTCACTACCAATAATTTAATTTTTGTCATATTTGACTTAATTTTACATAAATGTATTGAGATTTGGGATCAAAATTCAGAGTAAAAAGTGAGACAAATTTATTTCTGGCTATGATTTTTACTCGAGGTTGGGGAGAAGGCAATTTGTAGAAATAGAAAATTTATGGGATACCAAAAGTCATTAATTAAAAGTAATAAACATTTCATACTTAATTTCTTAATAGTTTGGCAGTAACCTTTCAATTTTGCACTAAAATTCTATGTGAAACTGGTTATTTTCATTGTAATATTTAACTAAAGATGTTATAGATAACATTATTACAGTAAGTATTATTTTTTAAATCATTAATTTCATTAACCCAACAAAACTATTTCAAAATTGTGAAGTTAAAATACAACCAAGACTAGATTGTTATTACATCTTCAAAATTTTGTCTTTTTAATTTTTAATAATGATGAGTATTAGAACACCACTAGCTTTTCAAAAATTATTTTAAATCTGGGAGGAAGTCATTGAGAAGAAATAAATAGTAGATTAAAAAAAAATAATTTTATGGGGAAGCCGGGATAGCTCAGCGGGTTAAGCGCTTGCTTCGCAGCCCCGGGGACCTAGGAATGAATCCCGGCCCCAGCCTGTGCAGACCCATATGCTGAACTGGGGAGTGCCCCCAGTTTGGTTCTCATGGGGGTGAGACCTTGGCCCAGTTCTGTAGCCCTATGCAGCCCCGCGCCCACCTGTGAAATGAAACTATTTGGAGAAACTGATGATGTGCAACTATGGAGACTGCTCTGGGCCCTCCTCCTTCTCTGTTTCTGTATCTCTCTCTCTGTCAAAAACAATAAAAATAAACCTTAAAAAAAATCATTTTATGAAAATGTTTTTGTGAAAACTTTAATTCCATTAAAAGTCTGTTATATTAATACCTATTTGATCTTTCTGAACATGTGTTTTGTAATTATTGGGTTAGATTTTTCTATAATTAAATCCATGTAACGAGTATATTTACGGTTTTAGAATTATCTTTCAAGGTAGGTAAAACTGAAATATATCAGGTGTTCAGTATATTTTCTGTTGAAATGCAGTGGCTACCTGGTGCTTGTTCTCATGAAGCACATAGCATTTTAAGAGATTTGTTCATAGAACTATACATCAATGTGACACCTTCTATTGTAACATTATGACCAAACCACTGTAAGGGAACAATTCTTCTAACTCAGAATTAATCTATTAGTGTATATTGGATAAGTTAGATATTGGAACATCTACCATCAGGTAGAGGAGTTAAGGGATTTCAGTCCTAATGCAGTAAAAATGTATAAGGTCTTAAAGTGGATGGCAGTATCAGGGATAAAAGGAAGTATAGAGGTAAAGTTGTAAAGAATAATTCGACAAGATTCAGTGGCTGAGTGCTTGTGGAGGGCAATGAGAGGGGCTACTCAGTATTCCTTAGGTATACCCAAATTGCATGGAGAATTATTTTACCATTATAAGGAAACTTGTAATTTAAAAGTAGTATTTCATTTTTATATGTAAGAAAGCCCTAACCAATGTGCTAAATGGTATGCTAAAAGGTTGTTCTCCATTTTTTCTATCTATTTACCAGTCTGTTTGTCCATCCATCCATCCATCCATCCATTCATAAATCTGTCCATCCATCCAGGCATTTTGTTTGGTTCTTTCTTTTTTTTTAACTGTTGACACTTGAACATTTTTTTGAATACAGGAAAAGTTGGGTTGACATTAAAAAATAAAATGGGAAAAAGTTTATTCAGTTGATGGGAGTATCTCAGTGGTGTCAACATAGACTTGGATGAGCACAGGAGGAAGAGTTTGCCTTAGATTTGGGTTATATAAATGTGCTAAAACTAGGAGAGAAAAAGAGTGGGTAATGACTGAAAGAAGTATTTTGGTGGTGTGTAGGGTGTGGTGAGAGGATGAAAGGGGAACATTAGGAGTCTATCACTAAATGTCCTTCACAAATACTTCATGATTGGAAATAAAGTTTTTCTCTGAGTGTCTGGTCAGTGAGGGCTCAGATTGTGGGCTTGCATGGGAATTAAAAGGATTCACACTAGCTGCTCTGAAGAATACATTAAGAAGTTAATGGGATATTAAAAGAGTTTTGCAGGGTAAAAGTGAAGAGTCCATTAAGGTTAAAAGAATACAGCCTCAAAACTGAGATTTGATCAAGTTTTTGAGGTAGTTTCCAACAATTTTCAACAACTGTCATAAGACATTCATGAAACAATTATGGAAATTTCAATATTGACTGGATATTAAATAATACTTTTTTAGGTTTAATAATTTATGTGTTTTAAAGAGCCCCTATTTTTTAGAGAATCTTATTGAAACCATTACAGATGAATGATCTGATGCATGAGATTTTCTTTAACTTAATTCAGCAGCAATAATAGAAGTAGAGGAAACAAAACTGACCACAAGTTGATCATTATTGAAACAGGGTGGTGGGTACATAAAAATTCACTATATTATTCCATCTTACATGTTTGAAAACTTCCATACAAATTCTTCCTTAAGTCATTTTTCGATGTTTCCTTTTCTTCCACAAATGTATGTCCCTACGTATCTGTAAGAATCTGGGATTTGCCAATGTCTAGGGTGAACTAAGAGGAAAATTAAAAGAGGAAAATTAATCTTTTTGAGCTTCAAATTTCTCATCTATAAAATCAAGTAAATGACTCCTATATCATAAGATTGTTGGGAAAACTGAGATAATGTATATCAAGTTGTGAGAGTATGGCACATAGTAAAGGGTGAGAAGCACATAGCAAGCAGTCACTAAATTGTTGCTATTACTTTAAAAAATTATTACAATGGAAGTACCTTTTTAATATATTTGTATCCTTACATATACAAGGGCTGTCCAGAAAAAATCCAGTTATAAATCCCTTTATTTTTCATATAACATGGCTGGATACTTTTGGGACAGCCCTAATATATTGTGTATTACTTTGACTACTGAAAGTTGAAAGACATATTATCTTTGGTGGTATGGTTCAATCATTTTAAAAGCTAAGAGACAGGGAAACAATTTTCAGTGGACCATCATGCTAAATCAAAAAATTTTTAGCCATATTACTTAGAATATTTACTGAATAATCAAACTCCCCCCCTATATACTTAAGGTGTTTTAAATTTTTAAACACCTAATGACAGTCATTCTATACAGATAAATAATATACAAACACAAAATAAGAAATGTTTTCTAGTAACGACACAGATTGCCTGTTTCAGCAGCAGCTGTTATATTCTGAAGTCTTCAATATTATAATTAAAATCTCATTAAAATCTTCATTATGCTGAACTGGGGAGTTCCCCTAGTTCAGAGTGTGTGTGTCTCTCTCTCTGTCAAAAACAATAAAAAAAAATTTTTATTTTTAAATCTTCATTTTCTCTGCTGGAAAAATTATAAAATATAATTTATTTACTTCCTTAAAGTAGGTCATAAGAAGAAAGTTGTCAGTGTTCTAGATAGAAAGCCTGTTTCTGATTATTACATATTTTGCATCTGAAAATGAGGTTTTATCAAAATTGAGATTGCTTTTATCAAAAGCAAACTAAGCACGTTTAGTCCAACTATTTTCATTAAATTAAACTGAATTCTTTTATCTGTAAAATTAAGGAAGTTCTATGTCCTTATATAACACCCAATTAATACTCTACATCGATGTTATTTGAAAAATGTGTTCCATTTCAATAAATAAGAATCCTTAAGTCGTCATGTAAATTGTAAATATAAGGAAAATAGAAATTAATGATTAAAAAAGAGAAAGTGAGTGAAATGAAAAGAAAAAGGAGAAGAAAACTATACAGACATTTTGTTGGAATATTACAATAAATTTGGTTATTACACCAAATTTGTAAAACAGAATTATAAAACTCATTTAAGCTCCAAGTATTTCCAAAGAGTAAATAATGCCATATTTTATATATAACAACATTAATAATAAAAAGGTACTTTCATTGTAACAAAATTCAAGTTGAAGCTTCAATTTGGGCAAGTGAAATATTTTGAATCCATTTAAATATGCCTGCAATTTTGGTTTCTTGAGCCTTCATAGTTGGAAATATAAAGATCAAATGGCAAAGTTATACCAGGCAGGTATTAAAATATTCAGATAATCATTGAAGAAAAAAATATTATCCAAACCATTAAAATGTTAAGCAGTTCAATAAGAAATCTAACCTTAAGCTTTTACGCTGATCAAATGAAACCGTAAGTCTGCTAAATGATAATGGGTCCAAAGCAATTTGTCCTCTGAGAGGAGTGTAGAAAAGGTTTATGCAAAACACTCTTGTGGATTTAAATATCTGATAAGATATAACATTTTAAATACAATATTTATTTTTAAATTAAATTACAATTCTAAGTATCCAGAAAAGACTTCCAACCCCAGTTCTTCAGATAGGCTAAATATCCAGTTTAAAGATTATCTTGTTTTTTTAGACTTACATTAGAGTGACCCTTTTTACATTAAACTCAAACTTCTTAAGTAAAATTTGGGGGCATTTCTTTCTATTCTACAGTCTGAATCAAAAAATAAATAAGCAAGTGTTTAGCAACATTTTTATGACATGAAAAGATTTATATAGTATTTTTCTATTACAAACATGAATACAGTTTGTCTATCTTGTTCTCTTTATGCCCAGAGGGGACAAAAAAAAAACAAAACTACAAAAAGCAGATGAGAAAAATAACAATAATTTTACAACCAGGGACATGATATTTTCCTTTTCTTTTTTCTATGCATATTTTAAACTGAGATCATCATATTTACATAATGTCAACATGCTGTGTATTTATAATTACAGAATAAATATCCTCTGATCATAAAAACTGTCATAACATCACATGTTTGGAAAAGCTAGTTCTACAAAGCAGAGCAAAGAATGGAGTCTGGACACGTAAAGACCAGCTAGCAAGCTGCTACATTTGTCCAGAAAAAATATTAATTGGCAAAGGGGTTCATATCATTCAGTATTCTGGTTGGAAAAAAATAATTTCCCTAAGAGTTTTCAATGTTGACAAATTTATGAAAAGATTATTTACAGGAGTGTGAGCATGGTTATGGTTAATGGGACCAGCAAAGGAGAAAAAATCCTGGCACTTAATCAGGAAGAGAGTAAGAGGAAACAAAATAAAACAAACAAATACATAGAAAATCACTATAGGCCTATCTCAAGAAACAAGAAAAATGACAAGTAAACAACTTAATATCAGATCTTCAAGAACTAGAAAAATAACAAAAAACACCCTAAGTTAGCAGAAGGAAGAAAATAATAAAAATAAAGCAAAACTAAATGAAATAAAGAATAGAAAAACAATAGAAAAATTAATGAAACAAAGAGCTGGTTCTTTGAAAAAGTTAATAAAATTGACAAACCCCTGGCTAGACTCACCAAGGGAAAAAGAGAAAAGACACTAATAATCCAAATTAGAAATAAAAGAGAGGAAATTACAACGGACACAACAGAAATACAAACGATCATACAAGAATATCATGAAGGTTTATATGTCACCAAATTTTGCAAACTTGAAGAAACGGACAAGCTTTTAGAAACATAAAGTCTACCTAGCCTAAATCAAGAAGAACTAGATAACCTAAACAGACCAATCAAGAGTAAGAAAATTGAAACAATTATCAAAAACTTCCCCAAAAGCAAGAGTCCAGGACCAGATGGCCTCACTAACAAGTTTTACCAGGCATTCAAAGAGAAGCTAACATCTATCCTCCTTAAATTCTCCAAAAAAAATTGAAGAAGAGGCAATACTTCCCAACTCATTCTATTAGGCCAACATTACCCTAACCCCAAAGCCTGGTAAGGACGACACAAAAAAAGAAAACTATAGATCAATATCACTGATGAATACCACTGCAAAACTCCTAAGCAAAATAGTAGCACATAGAACACAACAATGCATTAAAAAGGTTATACTTCACGATCAAGTGGGATTCATCCCAGGGGTACAAGATGGTTCAACATACGCAAATCAATCAATGTGACACATCACATAAACAAAATAAAAGACAAAAAACATATGATTATATCAGTTGATGCAGAAAAGGCATTCAACAAAATATTACGTCCCCATTTATAATCAAAACACTTAATAAAATGGGTATAGAAGTAAAGTACTTCAACATAATAAAGGCCTTATATGACAAATCTTCAGTGAATGTCATATTACATGGGGAAAACATGAAACCTTTTCTTCTAAAACCAGGAACAAGACAGGGATGTCCCCTGTCAACACTGCTATTAATATAGTGTTGGAAGTTCTAACCAGAGCCATCCAGCAGAAGAAAGAAATAAAGGGCATCTAAATTGGGAGTAAAGAAGTTAAACTGTCACTTTTTGCAGATGACATGATCCTTTATACAGAAAACCCTAAAGACTCCACCAGAAAACTATTAGAAATAATAAATGAATACAACAAAGTTGCAGGATACAAAATCAATGTATAAAAATCCACACAAACCACAAAACTTCAGAAAAAGGAAACGAGAAAAACAGTACCATTTGCAATCAAAACAAAAAGAATAAAATACTTAGGAATCAACTTAACAAAGAACATGAAGGACTTAAACACAGGAAACTATAAGACACTATTAAAAGAAATTGAAGCAGATACAAAGAAATGAAAAGCTATTCCATGTTCATGGATTAGAATAATCAACATAGTTAAAAGGGCCATATTACACAAAGCAATATACAGATTTAATGCAATTACAATCAAAATCCCACTGACATTTTTTTGAGAAATAGGTTTAAAAAATCATCAGATTCATATAGAACCACAAAAGACCCTGAATCACCAAAGCAATCCTCCAAAAAAAGAATAAGGCTGGAAGAATACCACTCCCTGACTTCAGTCTATACTACAAAGAGTCAATAATCAAAACAGCTTGGTATTGGCAGAAAAAGACATACACACCAATGGAATACAATAAAAAAACCCAGAAATAAACCCACAAGTATATGGACAGATAATCTTTGACAAAGGAGCAAAAAATATACAATGGAGGAAAGAAAGCCTCTTCAGTAAATGGTGCTGGGAAAATCAGAAAACCACACACAAAGAAATGAATCTGGACTGTGACCTGTCAACATATACCAAAATTAACTCACAGTGAATTAGAGATCCTCACATAAGACCTGAAACAATGAAGTGCACAGAAGAAAGTATTGGTACTAAACTTACAGACCTTGGGCTCAGAGAGCACTTTATTAATTTGACCCCAAAGGCAAGGGAAATAAAACAAAAATAAGTAAATAGGACTATATCAAACTAAAATTCTTTTACACAGCAAAGGAAACTGTCAACAAACTAAATAGAAAACCAACTGAATGGGAGAAAATATTTGCAAACAATGCCTATGATAAGGGGCTAATATCTAAAATATAAAAGAACTCATACAACTAAAAAACAAAACACTAAATGATCCAATTAAAAAATGGGCAGAAGACCTAAACAGACAATTCTCTCATGAAGATATACAAATGCTCAACATCACTAGCAATTAGAGAAATGCAGATTAAAACCACCATGAGATACCAACTCACGACTGTAAGAATGGCTATAATCAACAAGACAAGGAATAACAAGTGCTGGAGAGGCTGTGGACAAAAAGAAACCCTCATACACTGCTGGTGGGAATGTAAATTGGTATACAGAAGGCAGCGTGGAGATTCCACAAACAACTAGGAATGGAATTGCCATATGACCCAGCAACCCCTCTTCTGAGTATCTACCCAAAAAACCTGAAAACCATAATCTGCAATGATACAGTATATGTACCCCAGTGTTCATCACAGCACTGTTCATGGTGGCCAAGTAGTGAAAACAACCAAAGTGTCCTTTGATAGATGACTAAATAAAGAAGTTGTGGTACATTTACACAATGGAATACTACTCAGCGATAAGATGAAATACAGCCATTTGTGACAACATGGACGGACCTTGAAAACATCTTGTTAAGTGAAATAAGTCAGACTGAAAGAATCAAGAAACATATGGCCTCACTCATGGTGGAATATAAAACTGAAAGTAACGAAGAAACAAAAACTCATGGACACAGTGTTTTAGTGGTTACCTGAGGATAAAGATGGAGGTGGGTGGAGAAGAGGTGAGGGTGTAGAGAGGGGACATCAAATATATGGTGATGGAAAGAGAGCTGATTCTGGGTGGTAAGCACATAATGCAATATGTAGACAATGTAATGTAGAATTGTATACCTGGAAACAATGTAATTGTTATCAACCAATGTCACCCCAATAAATTTAACAATAAAAAATAATAATAAAAATAAAAAAAGAAAGAAAAAGAAAATGAACTTCCCTTCTTCCCGTGTTCACTCTCCTGCTGGCCTGTCCCTTTGGACAACCTCGCCTACACTGGGAAGGAGGGCAGCAAGGAAGGCCAGGTGGTGCAGTCTACTGCACCAGCCTCTGATGGGCAGAGAGCATGGAAAATAGATCTAGTAGTAGGCAAAGAAAAATACTGTGTGTAGGGATAATGAAAAGGCCAGATTTCAGAGGTATTAGGAACCAGGTGGCAAAAATAAAATGTGACAGTCAATTAGGTGGTGGAGTGTACCAGAAGATTGTATTTTGGTAACTTTCAGATTCCTGGATTTGATGATTGAGTGGCTGGTGTTATCAACGGTAGACACAGGCAGATGGGAGTTTGAGTTTGGCTTTGGAACTGTTGAGTTTCAGCCATCTAGGTTCTAGGACACAGCTATGTGGAAACCTTATATGCTGCTGGTTATCAGGGTATGGGACTCAGGGGAAAGGGGGAAAGTGTCTGGCCTCCAATTTCACAAATTCCCATTCTAGCTTTCAGACTCTTTATAGAAGCAAATGTAAATTCTCTAAAAAAAAATTTTTTTTAAGATTTATTTAATTGTTTTTGACAGAGAGAGACAGAGAGAAGGGGAACGGCCCAGAGCCTTCCCCATAGTTGTACGTCATCAGTTCTCAACATAAGTTCATGCCACACAGGTGGGTGGGGGTGACACAGGGAAGGAACTGGGCAGGGGCCTCCCACATCAGAGGCACACACCCACAAGCTGGAAGCTGAACCAGGGGTCTCTCACATGGGAAGCTTTCCCTGGTGAGAAATGAACTGGGGGCCGCACCTCAGTTCAGCATATGGGTCCGCATAGGCCAGGGCTGGGATTCAATCTTTGGACCCTGGAGCTGCAAAGTGAACACTCAACATGCTGAGTCATCCCAGCATCCTCCAAATGTAAATTGTTCATAATGACATTTAATGGCTATCAGAGTCTGTATAACTTTTAAAAACCTTACTGCATATTAAATGAACCCACATATAATGGTCATATTGTTTCACCACCTCTCATATTGTGCTTTTGCATTTCCATTTGTCTAAAATCCCCATCTTCTCTTTCTATAAGTAAATTCATCTCATCTTTCAAAGCCCAACCTACTTGCAGTCCCCTTTCACAGTGCCTCTGCCAAGTCCCTAAACCTAAATTAATTGCGTTCTAATTCATGTTCCATCTACAGTTTATACTTTTAGCACAGTGTTTATTTCATTCAGACTTGTTATTTCCTTATTACTTTTATTTAAGGAATTAATAAGCTATTAGAGGGTGGGGAGTATACCTGTCATTTTTGTGACTCAGTTATTCCCATTCAATTTACCAAGATGACTCAATAACATTTATTATTCATTGTTATTTATTCAAAGCATTGTGCAGTTATTTTCAAATAGAAAACAAGCAAGGATTTTTTTTGTTTGTTTGCTTGTTTGTTTTTTTGGTTTGTTTTTTGGTTTTTTTTAAAGATTTTTTGTTTGTTTGTTTGTTTGTTTATTTATTTTTGAGAGAGAGAGAGAGAGAGAGAGAGAGAGAGAGAGAGAGATACAGAGAGAGAACTGAACCGGGGGAGCTCCCAGCCCAGCACATGGTTCCGTACGGGCCGGGGCCGGGATTCGATCCTTGGTCCCCGGCGCTGCAAAGTGAGCAATTAACCCACTGAGCCATCCCGGCTTCCCCTTGTTTGTTTTTTAAATATTTATTTTATTGTTTTTGACAGAGAGAAGGGGGAGAGCCCAGAGTAGTCTCCCTAGTTGCACATCATTAGTTTTCTATATAGTTTCATTCCACAGGTAGGTACAAGGCTGTGCAGGGCAGGAACCAGCCAGGGGCCCTCCCACATGGGAGACTTGCCCTAATTCAGCATATGGGTCCACACAGGCTGAGGTTAGGACTTAATCCTCGGATCCTGGGTCTGCAAGGTGAGTGCTTAACCCACTGAGCCATCCCAGCTTCCCCCAACAGGTGTTTTTAAATGAATATGTATATTTCTTCTTTTGAAGTCCTCAAAATTCTAGTGATTTTCTAAGTAAAGCAGTGTTTCAGAAACCTCTCAGGGTACTTTTTATTTGAAACCTACAGAGTTCTGAGAAAGAGATGCTGGTCTTCTGGTGCTTGGTAGTATTTTACTAATGTATATTTGTATAAAATATTAATAGATAGAAGATTCCTAAAGATCATCTGCTGGTTATTCAAATGAAGTATGTTCTGAAACATATCTAAATGCCACAGGCAACAAATGTAGAAAATGTGGGTCCTAGTAGTTTGGGAATAATAACATGAGCACTGTGAAAGGTATTAAAAGAATTATATTTCTCAAAACAGCCCTATGAGGTGGTGGGCAAGACACAAAGTATTATGAAGGGTGTCCCAAAATTCATGCAAGAAGTAATTTTGATAGAAAACACAGGTCTATAATTAAAAATTGTAAATTTTCATTGCTCAACAATGAAAATGCATTGTTCTTTCGTGTAGCACTCCATTTTTAATAACCCTGAACTGTCAGCTGTTACGCTGTCTTTTTTTTGTTGTTGGCAACACTTTACCGCACAAATGATGCAAAATTCAAATCTTGCGTGAATTTTGGAACACTCTTTAATATCAATGATATGAACAACAAAAAGTTAAAGATCATGAAAACTAAAACTTATTAAAGATCACACAGTAAATGATGAGATTTTCTTCTGGTTTAATACTCCACTACTTATGCTGCCATATAACCCCAGCCCTCTGCCCAAATTATGAGAAAATGTGAGTACCTAAGGGCCAGCACACGGTGGCCATCTCTTTTTGTAGAATCAAAAACTTGGTGTCAAAAGTACGAGGCAAAAAAAGTTTGATACAGAGTTCCATTCTTAAAATACAGCTATACCCTTTGTTCTGAGTCTTATCTCAAAGTTGACAACCTTCATGATACCCAGTTGTCACTGTAAGATTAAGCTAGTATTCAATTTTGCTTTAACTCTATGGTCTATTCAAAGCCATACTGAAGCCATGTGGGACGAAATCTTGGTATGAGAAGCTCTGTTCTAAATGTATCTGACAATTATTGATGATTACTAATTATATGCATAAATAATAGATCATATAAAAATATGGTTAGATTATTTTTCTTAAAAAAACTAAGAAGAGTTTATTTGAAAAATACATCTCATTAATTCATTTTAAAGTGCAAAACCAAGTAAAGAGAATAAATCATACATTCACCCATGCTGAAATGCACAGACTATTTAAATAAGACAGGTTTCAGAGTATTTAAACAAGTTTTTATCCTTGGTGGTACAATTATACTATAGGACTATTTTTCACAATGGAAGAATCTTACTTATTAAGGAGCCAGAATACCAAGAGTATAAGCAAAATGACTTATGAAAGAAGTTACTAAGTTTCTAATAAAGAAATGGAAAAATGTAGAAAGTGTTAAGAGGGAGTAAGAAATTTGAAGATGAGTGGGATCACTGAATATGGATTCTATTAGAATATTTTATACTACATCTTTGCCAGCGTTCACTAGACTTTCATTTTTTCTCATGAAATCCCAAAAGCTCCCCGTTTAGTCAACAAATAAGGTAGCTACAGCTGCCTTGTATTTCACAAGTAACAGGTCCATTAAATTTTTTTTTTCTTCCTCTAAATTTTGATAAAAGAGAGCCTTAAATAAGTAATGGTAATTTTTAAAATCCCTTGAGTGGATTTTCTTTCATAACAAGTTTAATAGCACATCTGTTTAATGTTGTTTCTTTGATAAAAATCATATGGTGACTCATTCAAGCTAAATGTGTTATGACATTTATGGCACTGGGTCTCTTTTCAAGCCATTAGAAAAAATATGTTAGCTTTAGCAACTGAGATTCCTTCAAATCTTAACACAGTTTTTGAAATTTGGTGAACACTATAGTGTTTAATGTGAATCCTTCATAAATAAAATTTACTAGCTGAGCAAAGGCATGAATTAAATTAGATCAATGCTGACTTCTGAGGTGCTTTCAAACTCTGAAATTCTATGCTTCTCTGAAAAAAAAAATTCATATAATATTCTCTATGAAAATAGTACCAAACCTCTACTTTCTCGGTCTCATATCACCAGGAGCTTCCTTATGTTGCAAACTAATGAGATGTTGGGTATAAAGTTGAAAATAAGATGAAATGAGAGCAAAGGGAATAAGGAACTGAAGAGTTATAGCACTTGGCTTATAAGAAGGGCTATTAACATTAAGCAAAAATGTTAGCCATACTGAAATTTTTGTACTTTTATATTTTAGCCACATTTAACAATGCTTTGGAGTTGTTCTGGTTGTTTTCCATGGTAACATTTCCAGAAAACTGAGATCAGTAAGTAAAATTATACTAAGAAATATAACACATTCTTAAACATCACTTAACTGAATAAAATCATGATAGGAATCATCATCTAAGACACTCTTATTTTGATTAAAATATCAGAAGAATAACCTAAATAATACCTTTACTAAAGAAACAATAAAACAGGCTAAACAATGTTTCTCACATTTGTCTTCTATTTTTAGTTAACTAGCACTCAAGAAAAGAAAAGGCTGAAAATGGATGCATAGCACATATTAAAAAGTAGGTTTTCTCCATATAACTTCAATGAGGTTTATATTTGATGGTACTGTTTAGCCTAAACACATTATAATGATGAAATAAAATGAAAATTGCCACTTCATAAAACAAAATAAATTTTTTTTTTTTATTATTGTTTTTGACAGAGAGAGAGATACAGAGACAGAGAGAGAACTGGACTGGGGGCACTCCCCAGTCCAGCACATGCGTCCGCAAGGGCTGGGGCCGGGATTCGATCCTGGGTCCCCGGCACTGCCAAGTGAGCACTTAACCCTCTGAGCCATCCCAGCTTCCCCTAAAATGAATTTTAATATAACCAGTAAAGAATGTCTAACAAAAAAAATGTGTAACTATACATTGGATGAAAGAGATTGCATAAAGCCAGCTGTACCTGTGAATGGATACTTCACTATGTTGTTAGTCTCAATATTTTACCAGGATTTACAGATATTTCTTAGTATCATTACATAAAATCACCTTATTTTAAAAATCAACTATTAACTGTGGGAATAGTCACAAACTTGTTTAGCTTTGACTATATACTATGCTAGACGGAGTTCTAATTCTAGATAAACTTTGAATTTTTTCATAATTTAAATTTAGATGATTAAATTAGATAAAGAAAGTAAAAAAGTACCAGCCTACGTATGTTACCTATATGAGGTCACTGTCACAGTACTTTTATGTGTTCTTCATAGTAAAAATAACCTATTTAATTTCTAAATTGAACCAGACATTCTGTAAGTCATAGTTCTTTGAAAATTCCATTTAAAATTGAATTTAGGTTCTTTACAGAGATAGAACAGAAAGCTGAGTTGAAACAAAAGTTTTGGATTCTTAATTTAGTCCTTTCAGCACAACCACATGTACCCGGATAGCTGCATCTGTTTCTCAAGTAGATTCCTGCCGTCTGGTCAGTATGAAAACAGCTCTCAGAGGCACAACTAGAGCCAACCGTGATATCCAACTGCTCCACAGCCTTACCTTTTCTCTGTAGCAATTAACTGCTTCCTGCTTAACCTAAGTCCTTTTCTCCACCTCTCCCTCTGAAGTGGAGTGGAAGCAGAGAAGATTTTGTTCTGAGGAAACAGCGTGACAGCAGCAGGTGGCCTGCAGTTACTCCTATCCGTCTCCTCTACACACGCCTTCCACCAGGGCTGTGGCCTCTGAGGATCATTCCCAGGCCTTGCCAGGATGTCCTCCCTTTCCAAGTAATGGATCCCCTCTCCTCTCTCCTGCTCTCTCTTTTCTCTTCGCCCTCTCAGTCCCTTTTCTTCCCCTTTTCTCTGTTTCCCTGGATATATTTCTCTCTTTCCTTTTCTTACCGTGTGGCTTTCCACAATGTTAAGTTTTTGTCTTCCACTGCCATTATGCCAATGTTGGCTTGTGTGAGTTTCATGTAGCCAGAGCTAGACTCTGGTTCTTAATAATTCTGACCCACCCATGGGCCACCCATGGGACAAACACTAACAACTGGAATGGGTAGAGGTGGGGTCATAACAATCTGTTTATTTATTTTTTATTAAAAAAAAATGGGTACTGAGCTCTCGTCTCTGTCAAACACTGAGAGGTTAATAAATGAGGCTGAAGGAGGAGGGTAGTGTATGGTGGAGGAGTGTCTATACTAGATTATTTTAGAAAGAAGTGGGCAGGCAATCATCCAAGCTAGAATAATACCTAATCTTTGGATAACAGTATTTCTAGGTAGAAACAGTAATATCTATAAACTCACTCAACCAGGCACCTTAGGTCTTTTGGAAGATAATCGTACTCACTGTTTTTGCACAAGTTTTGTTGCTAACGTGGATGTGTTGATAAATGGTTTACCGATCTTCACTCCCTAGCACCATTAAATAGATGAGAAAACCAACTGCCTTGTAGAGTACTTTAGAAAAGGGAGAAATACTTCTTCACTTATAATTTTTTTTTAAAAAAAACAATGACTTATTACTTAACAACTGAACACTGAACATTATATATACTAACACTTTAAGCTATTTGTAATTAGTCATAGGATGGACCTTGAAACCATCATATTAAGCGAAGTAAGTCAGACTAAAAAATAATTAAGAAATATATGACTTCACTTATAGGTGGAATATAAAACCAAAAGTAATAAAGAAGCAAAAATTCATGGACACAGTCAATAGTTTAGTGGTTACCTGAGAGTAATGGGGGAGGAGGGTGGAAAAGTACAGGGGGTGGGGGAGTACAAAGCGGGCATCAAATATGTGGTGATAGAAAAGAAAATTGACTCTGGGTGGTGAGCACATAATGCAATACATAGATAATGTAATGTAGAATTGTACACCTGGAACTCATGTAATTTTTACAAACCAATGTCACCCCAATAAATTTAACAATTAAAAAAAAAAAGAAGCCTTAAAATAAGAAGCAAATATCTTGGCCAAATGGGGGATAGTATTGGTTTGGTGTGCACAAGACAGTTTTCAGCTTAACAAAGAACTCTTCTCCTAGTAACACTACATAAAGGTTGACATTAATTCCTTAGTGAGGAGGAGCTGGAAAGTGATATTAGAACCTACTCTATATATGTATGACCTGTAAGTATATAAAACAATGAATCTATTATTTGCCTGGAAATTAGAATATGAGTAAATAGAAAAATCAGAGACAATAGTAATTCAAAAGTGCAATATTATTATAGAATAAAATAATATGCTCCTGGCATAAATGAGTAAAAAGAAATAGAAAAAATATAGAAAAAAATGAATAAAAATATATTTAACGTGCTTTTTGATACAGATTATTTTAGAGTAGTTAAGACATAACATGTATTACATTAATGGAGTTAAGAAATAAGAAAATAAAGACTAATACTCCAATAGAAAAATGATTAAAGCCAAAACATGGCAATGAAGATGAGATGTACAATACCTCAATATCAGACAGGAAAACAAATTAAACTATAATATTTTACCTATCACCGTGTCAAAAAATTAAAGTGACTAACAACACTCAATGTTGGCTGGTGGTAGGAGAAAACAGGTACTAATATGAAATCTCAGAAGTAAATTGAGACGATTTTCCTAGACTACAATCCAGTAATGTTCTTTACAGTTAATAGGTGGCCAAGTCATACTCTTTATACCAGACTTATCCTAAGGGGAAACATTGTTCAAATGTAAAGATGTGTATATTTAACATGTTTAGCACTCCACTCTCTATAATTACATACACATGTAAGCAACCCAAGTGTTTAATAAATAATGGGGCATTACAGTTATGGCACATCCATATAATGGGGGGAAAAAGTGGTGAAAGTAAGCCAGGTTCAATGCAGTATTGTAGGATATAAAGGCATTCATTGAAATACAGAGATTGTATACATAGATAAAAATCTGTTAACTATAATCGACAAAATTAGTTCAGGTTATTTTCATTGTATTCTATCTACGTATGTTGTATTAATATTATAAGTGTGAGTTGTTCTACTTTTATTATCAAAGTGTATTTGTTTAAATATTTATAAAATTATATAGATTTCATCTTATATACTGGGAGTTCAGTCATTCTGAACAAGTCATTTTGTTTGCTCTAAAGGCTGAAGTTAAAGAGACCTTCAAGATTCCTAAAAAATGATGTCTTAATGAGACATTTCTTTCTGAGTAAGCTATAGGTTACATGTATATAAGATTTTAGATATCATTATAATACTAGAAGTAACATAAAAAGAACAGCCTGACTCATACAAAATAAGGGAGGTTTGTCTGGAATTCTATAGTCCTTTTATCTTAGGACGAACAAAAAAGTATTGGAAATTGTCAAATAGAAGCCAGCTTTGTGTTTGACAGGTGTAGGGCATGTGTAGCCTCCTCAATAACCAAGACAAACTGATTAGAATTCTCAGAAAGACTACGATCACAATAGAGTTGAAGATCAAAATCATGGGAGAGCTGGCCAACTCCAACTAATGTATACCAGAGAAGAAGAAATTCCATATAGCAGATATTGAACTTGTAAAATTTCTACCTCTGAAGTTTATAGAGTCAATTCAGAATTACTAAAAGTGAATTTATGATTTACAGTCACAAATGCCTCTGAAATAGAATATGGGAGCATTTGGGGACAGTTTTCCATTTCTGAAGTCAACATGGAACAAAATTACTCTGTTATCTTGCAACATGCAGTTTGATGTCAATGTCAGAAACACAGGAAACAATGTTTGACCCAATAATGCAATCTCTTTGCTATGTTAGATGGAAAAATAAACCAGTGCTGAAAGTGATTCGAGGCAAATGGTGGCAAATTCACTTAGTACAGATGAAAATAAAGTCAGTTTTATCCTCCGCAAATAAGAAAGAACCCTGGATGGAAAAGCAGCTGATCTGTAAAGACTTAGAAAGGGGGCAGGGCAGGGGATCCTGGAAGGAAATATAATCTGTCAAATTATCTACATTCTGTACAAATGACACTCCTGTAACTAAATAACATCAGCTTGTCAAGGTGCTTAATTACCTTAAATCACTTCTTTACAAACCTGGTTAATACAAATGATCTGAATGTAAAATACTGACTTCAAAGTCATTCCAAGGTAGCACTTAGTACCTCAACGGCATAACCTCAACCAGCAAATGCTGTTCCTTTTCTTTCTGTGTCAGTATTAAAGTAATGAATAAAGTAGTAATGCTATTTTTATAAGAACCTACTTAAGTCATTTTATTAACTTTCTGTTTTGTGACAATGCTGGGTTACCACACCATTTCATAAAGTTTCTTTCAGTGAGTATGTGATATTATATATTCTTTGATATGACATTAAATTCTTTAACATAATAGTCTCAGAGGATAAAACTATAATTGCCTTACTGTAACAGACTTTGACCACATTTGTTTCAAGATAATAATATAAATTTTTTTATAGTGGTGAGCAACATTGTAAACCTGATACAACTTTATTTACTAGATCTAGGAGTTTACCAAGTTCTTCGATCCCAGTAGTCTTTCCAGACTAGGAAAATACACTAAATGTTTTAAGAGGAGGACAACAAAACTTAAGGACAATAGCCTAAAAATCAGGATCATTATAAATTGCATTCTGAGACATTTGTCATAGTTAACCTTCAGGTCTTTTGTTTTTAAATTTTTCAAGAATCCTGGTTTGGCTAGATATATCAACAGACTCTAAGTTATTTTCATATATGTGTCAATAACAACTTTTGTTCCTATGGACTCAGCAAAGTTGACTGATGTTGTAAAAGTCATGTTCTATTGCAAAAATTTAAATTTTGACCTATGATTGCCCTTTAATGTCTGAATACACTACTACAGTTGCTTTGGATGTTGAGTATATCAGTTCCTGACACTACTTATTGGTTACATGTGATTATATGTGGGTCCTAGACCCACATTTCCCAGTCATTCTAAGTTTAATGGTGTGTCTATCCTGCACTTTTGTTTTGGCATCTCTCATTTTTCCCCCCAATTTTCCTGGATCTTTCACTTTCTTGTTAAAGAAACTTATTTGAGGCATGCCACCATTTAGCTACAAGCACAGAGTCAATTCAGTCTTCATATATCAAGCATTTTATTTGCTATGTATATTTGTTACATATATATGCATATATTGTCATTAACATGTTCCTTTTTCTCCCCTCAGTCACCAACATTTACTTGTTTAACAGCAAAGACTGAATCTGTGGCGCCAAAATTGTTATTCTATAAATACATTTTGAGTATGTAAAAATTAAAAAAGCATTACATTTTTGGTATTTCCTAAATATGGAACAGAAATCATATCAACTGCTGACTTCTTTCTTTAATACTACTGCCATTTTTCAGCCTCAGTATTTGTTAAGAATACCATACTCTAGTCAAGTAAAATTTTTCTTTATACATGGTGATTTCTGCCAGGGCCAGAAAGAATGACCAGTTTGCAACATCCCCCAGAGATTCTGACAGGTTGCCATGAGGTAGGATGAGACTGTGGGTACACACTGTCTTCCCTTCTCTTCACCCAAATGAAAGGTGATAATCTAAAAATAGGTAAGTTCTTTGTTCTTGCTTCCAAGCTGTACCTTGTATTTACACGAAGATACTAAAAGCTGAAAGCCCCACCATTAATGCTATAATAATATTTATATTAATAACTTCATGTACATAATTGTATTCTGTAATTCTGCACACTAAATGCACATTTTTGCAAAAATTTAGATTTTAAATGTGATACTGTATTTTGTAATCATCTATAAACTATATACTATTTATAGTATATATGAGAGCTGTCCAGAAAAAAATCCAGCCATTGTCTATATATAATGAGACTGGTTTGCTGCTGGATACTAACTGGACATATACACACACATATATATATACTTTCTGCATAGCCCTCATATATACACATATACATATGTATGTATATGTATATATATCATGAGATAAACTATTTTAACCTGTTTCATATACCAGGTTTTAATCTGTTAGTTTTAACCTAAATCACTTAATTTCATTATGCTTAAGAAGTATACTCTAGGTCATTTAGCCTCTAGAGTTTAATTTAACTTCAGTAACCAAAATGTCAGAACATATGAACAGCATTCAGATTGGCAACTTCCGCTAGCTTTTGAACAAAACACTGATAGAACCAAATAAAGAGAACACAGATTGTTAAGGAATGACAAAAGATAAAATGTGCACTCTGAACCAGGCATGGAGTTGCTGCATTTCCTACCACATCCTAAAATATCAGTGCAAAATTATCCTTGCTTTTGATTTTTAAAATGCTTACAGGAGAAACGTTTGAGAAAACCAATCTATTCTTCCACTCACACAAACGTTGAATGTAATGTCTGCTGAAAATATAGTAATAAAGCCTTGCTGATTTCTACTTTATCAATTTAAACTACTAATTTGTATTTCATGAATAATCAGAACTCACCTTTTGTACTTCTCACAATGCTAGGCATTTACTATGTGCTAGGAATTTGAACATGTATGAGATAAAGTTCCTCTTTCAAGAACTTCAAAGTTTAGTTGGAGAAACAAGGCATAAACAAAGGTGTGAATCACAGCACAACTGTTACCAAGATATGCACGGAAACATGGAAGGTCACACTGAACGAAGTTGGGGGAGTTCGGGAAATGCTTAGCAAAGAATACATGTTATTAAACCTTGAAGGTTAAAAAAAAATCAACAGGAAAGGACACTGCAGGAGAATAGAGAGATAAATTAAGAGGTTCCCAGAGCAATCCAGGCAAGAGCCCATGCCAGTCTGAAGTCGAGCAGATGGCACTGGGACAGAACAGACAGGGCCACTTTGGCAAACCCGTATGTTGGTGACAGAATCGAAAATTGCCATAAAAATTTGCATGAGGGTAGGGGAAGGTATGTGGGAGAGAGAGGACTGGAAAAAAAAAACTGATTTCAAGGTTGACATTTTGAACTCATGGTAAAATGGTGATGCCATTGTCCTAGTCAGAAAATATAAATGCACTATCCAATATGGAAGGGAGGGTACAGGGAAAGAGTTCAGTTAAGGAAGTACGAAGTTTGGAATACATGAAATAAGTGGAAATGTCCAGAAGACAGTGATTGTGAACTGGTGATAAGCAGCCCTCTTTTCTTTCTGCCCAATTGTCCACAAGTAGCAGATGGGCTCCAAACACCTGTCATTGTCATGGCTGAGTCTCAGCAAAGTCTAAAGAGTACAGGGGCCTGCTTCACACTCAGCAGAGTTTAGGGAGAAGTCTCCCAAAGAATCCCCTAATTTCTGTACTGCTTTGGGGCACACAGGGAATTCTTTTGTGAGCTTGACAACATCAGATAGCAACAACAGGCAAGTTCCAGTTTGCCAGGAGCTTCTTGTTTATCTCAGGCACTACTTTCCAAGGAATGAATGAATATATATGTGTGTGTGTGTATTGTGTGTGTGTGTATATATATACACACATACATACATTACACATACACACATATACATACATACATATAAATGTTGGACCCTTGAAAACTCTACTCAAGCAAAAAGAAATTTTAAATATCTAAAGGGGGGAAGGGGGATAGGGGGAATAACATTAACTACTTTAAGAAAGGCCAACCTGAGTAGACAGAGGAAGGACTGAAGAAATGTGTTAGTTCTATGCAACCATGGTATATCAGTGATATCAAGGTTTTTTGAATACCTGATGTTGGGGCCCAGGGCTGGCCACCTCCAAATATCCCACAATGACATGTTGATTATTTCCAGTTAATATCACTTCAGAAGCAGCAGGAGCCTGAGGAGCTCTCTCTAAATGGAGGAAATATCCTGTGAAAGGTGCCCTCCAGGCCGGCCTTACAAGGTCTAAGGAGCTTAATCAGATAAGAAAGAGTCAGCCTTTTGGCCAAAGATAAAGAATCCAGAGTTCAGAGGGCTCTGTAAACAACCTCTGTTACTTTCACTTAATACTGTCCTAAAGCCTATATTCTAATTCCTTACCAAGTATCCTAAATCTTATGCTCTTTGTCTTTCAGATCTCCACATTTATTGTTTCTTTATGTAAAGAATACATTAACAGAATGCTCCCCTTCTCTCACAGAAAATTATTCTTTTAATTCTCCTGTGTGCTCTTAATAAAAGTTGGGATTTTCTCCTGTTTATTCTGCTTTGTGCTGATTTTATTAGCAGTCTAGTGGCTAGAACTCAAGAAGGGAAGAAGTAAGTATTCCCTCCCCCTGACACTGATAATGCTAGGTAAAAAGTGTATAATACTTACCTTATTCAGGTCTTCTCTTTGGCCAAAATAATTGTTTCATTTCATTATGTCATAATTATAGCCCCCAAATTCCTTAAACCTTAAGGTGGCTCATTAGGAAAATCAAACGCATTATTGATGTTTTATAAATGTTTACTTGATGCCTGCTTGCCAAAAGTATTGCAGGGTGTAAACCGGCATGTGAGCTACTTAAATCTTCTGTTATGTATCTTAGCATTGCTTACAGGGTTTTTTGTTTTGTTTTGTGTTGCTGTTGTCTTTTTAACTTTAAATTTATTTTATTGTTGTTGTTGTTTTTTTAACTTTAAATTTATTTTATTGTTTTGAGAGAAGGTGAGAGAGACAGAGAGAATGACAGAGATACACACAGAGAAGGGGAAGGGCCTAGAGCAGTCTCCACAGTTGTACATCATTAGCTGTGACATGGTTTATTCCACAGGTGGATGTGGGGCCACAGGAATGGGAACCAAACTGGGGCCCCCCACATGGGAAGAGAGACCCTTTGCTGACATGCCATCCAGGTGGTTACCAGTTGTGCCACAGTTCAGCATATGGGTTTACATGGGCCAGGTCTGGAATCGAACCTTGGACACCCCACGATTATGAGGCAAACGCTCAACCAGTGAGCTATCCCAGCAACCCACTTACATGACTTTTTTGAGGTCACATTATTGTACCAGTCCACCAAAAAAATAAAATAAGAGTGGCTAAGAAGTCCTAGGATACAATTATACCAAACAAAAACTTACATTTTGACCTGAATTTGACAGCTAACTGAACAGTTGGGTTTTTATGTTCTTTTGTCTTTTCCCAGACATCTGCAGACATTTTCAGAAGGAAATTATTAGAATTTCTATCAAACACTTCTAAGAAAATTTTCTAAGCCCTAGTCCCTATATACTATTTGTAGGAAAAAACAATAGGTAAGAAAAATGTCAGAAATTTTAACCTCATTTAAAGGCTGTCTTACTTATAACATTTAAACTACTCAGAATACATAACAAGGCAATCAAGGCTTTTCTGGAAGAAGATTATAAATATTACTATTTCAGACTATTCATGGCACCTATAGCTGTTTTCCATCTGTGGTTTCCCTACTATCCAGATGCTGCTACGGTTTTCAATTAGGTCACATGGAAGATTGTTAGCTGGTAAAGCTGCCCCAAGTCTGCTGGAAGGAAGAAAGTAGCCTCAAAGGTCCAAGAGAGAGGCCATGGGGAAGAATATAGTAGTGTTGAACAGAAAATAATAACAAAAGCAGCAGCAGCAGCAGCAGCAACAGCAACAGCAACAACAACAACAACAACAACAACAATGTTCAAGTGAAGGAAACACAGAGACAACTTCAAGCTAAATGCTAATAGCCAGAATGTTGTCAAACACATTTCCATATTGTTTTGCATTCTTATTGTTTCCAGTTGATCTCTAAGAATTTAGAAGTGACTACAATATTCAATTATGTTTAATTTTTAACAAATTAATTGATTTTTATTCAAGAAGTTCCTTCCAAGGATTTTGGCTAGTGGTGTACAAGCCCAAACTACTCAAGTTTCCCTAGTAACTTATAGAAATGTGACTTCAAGCACCAAGATGGTTTTGTTTTTATTCTATCAATTTTTAATGGAAAACATTCTTAAATATAGCAATAATCTTCTCTGCTTGTCAAGCATAGTATATTGAATATAATTTAAAACTGTTACTAAGTAAAGGTAAGACAACACAAAATTTTAAAGTTGTTGACAGTGGCCATCACTATTTTCTAGGGCCTTAACTACTGTGCTTCTGATATGCTTTCATATGCTTATGACTATTTTTCTGGTACTATCAGGATGTCAAGCTAACACTTTCCTTGTCAATATCACTCCATATATTCGAATTTAATACTGGTAATCTAATTTTCTTCGGGAAATATCAGGAAGCTTATTTGAATTCTGTATAAAATAAGGTTCTGGGTTAAAAAGCTAAAGGTTTTTGTTGTCGTTGCTGTTGTTTTGTCATGTCTATTTTGGCTATTCTAGAGCTGATTTGTTTATTTCTTGGTTCTCGAATCATTCCACATGGATGCTATTAACAGACAGCCAGATCTGGAAGGAAGCATGATCAATGTACTGTATACTTTAGTTTAAGCAACTGATAAAGTATTTTAACAAATAATATTTTTCTAACCTATACCATGTTATTGGTTATTAGTTTCAGAACAACACAAACAACACATTATAAAGTAAAAACTATGAACATGAACTTCACTTTTATTTTCAAATTATATGATGCCTTGATAAATTAGTGTGTGTTAAAACTCTCTGATGAAACAACTGTGCTTGAGCACATACTGCTTGTAAAAGTAAAAGCCAGAGCCACAAATTGTCATATCTACCTAAGGATTTAAAAAAGACATAATGTAAAAAGAAATGTACAAGTCTCAAGACAGTATATCGAAATATAATATAATTTTATGCAAGACTAAATTGATAGACTAAAGGGACTTTAACATGGTTGGCATTGAATCTATCCCTTCATCTTCCCAAGAACATATCTGTCCCAATCTAAACAAAATGTGATCTCTCCTGCTCAACAGAGATCATTTCTTCAATTTCTCTTTGTAATGCTTATTCTCAGCAATCCAGATTTTGGGTCTTATTATTGTTGTTGTTTTCCTACATCCCTTCAAAGTTTCAGGTTCATAACAACAAAGCATTTGTAAACACCTTGGCAGAAAAATAAAAAATTATAGACTCAGGTTCTAATCTTGTATCTACCATAAATGAGTTGCTAATCTTGGTCAAATTACCTACTTTTTGAAAATTCAGTAGCTTTATCTAAAAAATGGTAAAAGAAAATATACTTCTGAGTGTTTTCAAGGATCAAATAATCTTTTAGGCTCATAGCATCATACCCAGCATACAGTAAAAGCTAAGTAGTAGAGCTGAGTGAGGTTCAAAGTCAGGCAGTCTAGATCTAGAGCTCATCTCATAATGACTGTTATGTTACAGGATTACATCCTTATGATTTAGTAATAAAATATTTGGTATAGATTACCAGTGCATAAAAAGGGGGTCTTACTTCTGCCAGACCCTGTATATCAAGCATCTCTCTGAAAGGTATACTATCAGAGTTGTCCCTGCTTATTTCTAATACTTTTCTGGCCAAAGCCATACTCTCCATTTGAATCCTAAATTCCAAGGGCCTGTTACCCTTTCCAGTGTTTCACCTCCTGAAAACTTAAGAAATAGGCTGTATATGCTATTCTAGTCCAAAACAAAAATCTTATTTCAGATGCCAGATGGTTGCGGACAAACCCCTACAGAACTCTGTTTCTTAGGTTCTCTACAATGACACATTTTCTTAATTAAAATCTCTTCAAGTATGCTCTCTCAAATATAAGACACCTGCATAAAATAGATTGTATTTGTACCTTTTTTTGGCATATGCATGTTTTTGTTATTGGCAGACACCACAATATATTAAGTTACAGAAAGTACATTATATATCCCCAGTTTACCTGAGACTGTCATCCTAAAAATATCAAGAGATTCATCAGAATCCAAATAGACTGTATGTACCATTTTTTTTAAAGATTTTACTGTTTTTGACAGAGACAGAGAGAAGGGGGAGGGCCCAGAGCAATCTCCATATTTCTACGATCAGTTTTCAACATAGTTTGACTGCACACAGGTGGGCAGGAGGCAGTACAGGGTGAGAACTAGGCTGGGGGCCTCCCGCATGGGAGGCACACCCCCATAAGCTGGGGGCCAAACCAGGGGCCTACCACACAGGAAGCTTACCCCAGCAAGAACCTAACTAGGGGCCACTTCCCAGTTCAGCATATGGGTTTGCACGAGCTGGGGCCGGGATTCCATCCTCCGACCCCAGAGCTACAAAACGAGTGCTTAATCTGTTGAGCCATCCTGGCATCCCCTCTATGTACCATTTGACCATTATTGTATCAGAAAAAAAAATGCAAGTGCTTCTAGGACTTGGGGTTTGTAAGTTCTTGGTAGACACACTACTTCCAGAATTTAGATATGAAACACCTGAGAAAGCCACTTAAGTCAATGGACACCACAGTTCATTGAAGATCCATGGCTACATA
Source organism: Craseonycteris thonglongyai (assembly GCA_004027555.1). Taxonomy (NCBI): domain Eukaryota; kingdom Metazoa; phylum Chordata; class Mammalia; order Chiroptera; family Craseonycteridae; genus Craseonycteris; species Craseonycteris thonglongyai. The sequence continues at coordinate 14,475 of PVKE010004466.1, read as the reverse complement.
TATTACAGTATTTATGTGATTAACATACAAAAGACACACTGTTAAAGGTGAGCCAAGAAAGAATTCTTCCCCTTCACACTTAAATTAACCATTTACAAATATAAACATTCAAGTGGGAGAAAAAAAAAAAGTTTCCTTCATTGAATAATTAAGAAGTACTGTTCTCTGACCACTACAATACATACTGACTCAGGATAAAAGAAGACAAGAAACAGATTATATTAACACTTAAAGTAATTAGAATGTCAACTCACTTCCAAAATAGAGAGAAGATGACTATAGGAATATATACATGTGTACCATAAAGTACTCTTTGGAGATTTTATATTTTTTTAAGATTAAAATATCATCAGAGGAGAATTCTTGGTGCTAAACTTTGGAAGGTTTTTATAAAAAAGACATTAACATTACTATGTTCAGGTATTCATGCTTAGATTTATTTTAGAAGTTGGATTTGTATGTAACTTGATTTAGTGAAATCCAATGTTTTAATTGCTTTATGGATGTTGTATATATATCATAATTGGAAATGTAAAACTTAAGATGTTCAAAATGTCTTTTAAGACCCATCAGGTGATGGTAAACATTCATATCAAGAACTAACCCAAGATAAAAGTTACTGAACTATTGAAAATTTGGTTCAGTTTTTGAGCTCTGATGTATTTACAAAGTTTATTAAGCAGTTTAGTTTTATAAAATTTTGCCCTAATACACCAAATTATAAAATGTATTAATAACTATGATACAAATAAACTATGTCAAAGAACATGTCAGTGGCATAAATCAAGAGAATTCTCAGGGGGTAACCTCTTCTCACTAGTAGAGATCAGGCTTCATGTGTATTAGTTATCTATTGCTGCATAGCAAATTACCTCCAAACTTTAGTGGCTTAAAAAACAAACAAACACTTATTATATCACAGTTTATGTGGGTGAAGAGTTTGAGAGTGGCTCAGCTGGGTGCTTCTGACACTAAGTCAAGGCCGCAGTCACCTAAAGTTGGCTGCAAAGGATATCTGTTTCCAAGATGGTTCACGCACATGTCTGCTGGTAGGAGATCATAGTACCTTGCCTGTGAGCTTCTATAAAAACCGCTGAGAGACCTCATGACACATCAGCTGGCTACCCCCAGAACAAGTAATCAAAAGAAGCAGTGGAAAGCAAGATATCTGCCACAACCTGGTCACACTATCACTTCTGCCATGTTCTATTCATTAGAAGAGAGTAAATACATACAAGGGCTGTCCAGAAAATATCCAGCCATGCACTATGTAATATGAAATATAAAGACATGTATGGCTGGATTTTTTTTCTGGGCAGGCCTTACATAGTCCACATTAAATGGGAAAAAAAGTCAGCTTCACCTTTTGGAGGAAGGACTGTTGAAGAGTTGCAGACATATTTTAAAATTAGCACATGTAACATTAAAATCTGGTACACAAAAAAATAGATAATAGTAGTAGGTACAGATGGAGACGAGTATTTCTGGGAGAAGAAAGGGCAAAAGCAAAAATTTCAGGATAGAAAACAGCAAGATGTCAAGTCCTGAAAGAGACCCTGGATGAAGTCAATGCTTTGTGGCACTTGTAGACTGCAAAGACACAAAGGTTTGTAATCAGAAGGTAATGACATGGTAATTGATCATTCTGGCAAGTGGTTATAGTAATACTGGAGAAAGCAGAATTATTAGGTAACAAGATGAGGTAAAGGGACTGTTGCAATTAGCCTGAAAAGTTGAGAGCAGAACATGGGCGGTAATGGTGGAGAGAATTAGGAGGAGCAGTCATGGCAGAAGTCCAAAATTCATTGCCTGATGACAATACTGGAGGTATAAGATGAGAGTGGGATGAATCATATGTGATGCTGAGATACTGTGAACTCTGTGTCTAAGAAAGTGATGATAATGCCTTTACTGAGACAGAACAGGAGAAAAAATTTAGGGAACTTCATAAACATCTAGTAACCATTTTGGACATATTTCATTTGAAAGCCCAGTGGGCCATATAGGTAATGATATTGCACTGCCAGCTACAATTAAAGGCCAATATTCAGAAGACCAGAGTTGTAAATAGCAGTAGGAGCTGAAGGTGTGAAAGTGGAAAAGCAGCACTAAGGAATAAAACGCACAGAGAGAATAGATCCAAGAATAAAAATCTTTAAACTTTTGCTTGCAGGAGAAGGAAAGAAAGTTAGCAAAGGACATTAAGCAACGATAGTCAGCTGTGCAGGAGAAGAACGAAAGAAGAGAAATGTCATAGAAACCAATGGTAAGAGAATTAAAGGTGGACCTTACTTACAGAGAAGTGAAAGAACTGGGTTACTATAAGGTTGCTGTCATGTCTTGACAATGTGGACAATAGTGGCTAATGAGGCACCAGGTTAGGAGAGGAATGGAAGAGAAATCTAGACCGAAGTGTTGGGAGGAAAGAGAAATCAGGAAGTAGGGACACGATGGAAATTACTTACTATAAGGAAATATAATGGTTAAAAAGAGATAAAGCTGTTATAGAAAGAGATGATAAGTGACTCTTCAAGTCTTCAGCCATTTTTCAATTGGATTTTGTTATTGTTGTTGAGTTGTATGGGCTCTTCTATATATTTTAGATATTAGCCCCTTACAGAGGCATTGTTTACAAATATTTTCTCCCACTAGATACTTCTCCCATGAAGACATACAACCAACCAACAGATACATGAAAAAATTGCTCAACTTCACTAGCAATTAAGGAGATGCAAATTAAAACCACAGTGAGATACCACTTCACACCTGTTAGAATGGCTATAATCAACAAGACAGGAATAACAAGTGCTGGAGAGGCTGTGGAGAAAAAGGAACCCTCATACACTGCTGGTGGGAATGTAAACTGGTACAACCACTATGGAAGGCTGTATGGAGAATCCTCAAAAAATTAAGAATAGAATTACCACAAAAGCCAGCAATCCCTCTCCTAGGCATTTACCCAAAAAACCTGAAAACCTTAAGGTGCAAAGATATATGCACCCCAATGTTCATTGCAGCACTGTTTATTGTAGCCAAGTCATGGAAACAACCATAGTGTCCTTTGATAGATGACTGGATAAAGAAGTTGTGGTACATTTACACAATGGAGTACTACTCAGCAATAAGAAAAGATGAAATACAGCCATTTGCGACAACATGGATGAAACCTGAAACCATCATATTAAGCGAAATAAATCACAAATTGAAAAAAATCAAGAAACATGACTTTACTTATAGGTGAAATATAAAACTGAATGTAATAAAGAAACAAAAATTCATGGACACATCAGTGGTCGGCAAACTGCGGCTCGCGAGCCGCCTGCGGCGCTTTGAGTCCTTGCAGCCAAGGAGTCAAAGAGCTGCATGTGGCTCGTGGGCCGCAGTTTGCTGACCACTAGTGGTTACCTGAGGGTAAAAGGAGAGGGAGTATCAAATATATGGTGATGGAAAGAGAACTGACTCTGGATGGTGAGCACATTATGCAACACATAGACAATGTAATGTAGAATTGTGCACCGGGAACCTATGTAATTTTTACCAAACAATGTCACCCCAATAAATTTTACTATTAAAAAAAAAGAGAGAGAGGTGATAAAAGGATGGAGTCTAGCAACTTATTCTAGAGGAGTGTCATATTAGAAAGCAGAAGGGAAATAAACATAAATATAAATTAATGGTATAAATATCAAAGTAATAGAATTTTAGGGGTGGGTAATTAAGATCAGATTTTTTTTTTCTCTGAAAAACACAGAGGATAGGGTAACAGAAATTAGGTTTTTGAGGTAGAATTGCTGGAAATTTAAAGGCCACTAGTTAGGACAGAAGCATCAGGGATTTGTCCAGAGAAGCAGCCCTTAACATTGGAGAAGAAAGACATTGTACGCAGTTTTAAGTGTTAAGCCCCATGGTAAACAAGTGCAATTTTAAAAACAGTAGTTATGGATCTTTTCTCATTGACATGGTTATATGAGTTGAACATATTGTTACAGAAGTTATGGCAACCTACAGCAGTTTCTTCAAAAAGCAGTTCAGAGATTAAGGGGGGAAAAAAGGGACATTTTTGATAGCTGAAGTTGAGGGACGAATTTCACACAGGTAACAGATGAGGACATTCCTTGGGTCACTTTCCTGCACTGTTATTTTAAAATAATTGTTTGGGGTCTCAATTTCTTTGGTCTTGCCCTTAAAAATAAGACAGCATAGATGCACACATTAATGTGACACTAAGCTCTGGGAAACTGTGTCTTTGAGCTCCAGGGATTTAGCTACTATGAAGCAATGTATAGAAATCCTAAATGCTCTGTTAATTGACTCAGAATCAGTCTACCATTTCATAAAAATAAAAAGGCAACTGGCTTGACAATCTTTATTTATACATTTACTTAGTTTAGGAATGGGCTGCCTGGTTTTTTGTTGTTGTTGTTGTTGTTTTCCTTTTTTCTTTTGCTCCTTCCTTTCTACATTCTTTTTTTTTTTTTTGAGAATTATTATGAGATTATTTGAGCTAATCTGACGACATATGCCAGGGAGCAAGATCTCAAATGCTCTCTTCATGGTTTTTCTTTTTTTTTGACAGGGACAGAGAGAGACAGAGAGCAACCGAGAGAAGGTGGAGAGCCTAGAGCAGTCTCCACAGTTGTATGTCATCAGTTTCTCACATGGCTTTCCCCTCAAGCCAGGGGCCGAATCAGGGGACAAGAACTGGACTGGGAGCCTCTGCATGGGAAACACACCCCAGTTCAGCATATGGGTCTGCACCAGCCAGGGCTGGGATTCAATCCTTGGTCCCCGGGGCTGCAAAGCGAGCCCGTAATTCACTGAGCCATCCTCGCATCTCCAATATTTATGACATTTTTCATGTCATTTTAAAAAGACACACAGAAGTAATTTTTTAAAGCTTTAAAACTAAAAGTACTTAAACTCTATTATATTTCCCAGAGACTTAAAATTTTTGTGTTTCAAGGACAATCTAAGATTTTGAACATCATCAACTGAAAAGTCTGTCTATATGTCTGTGTGTGTGTGTGTGTGTGTGTGTATATATATATATATACACATCCTCATTTATATACATGAGAATATATATATATACACACACACACACATATATATATTCTCATTTGTATACATGAGGATATATACAGAGATGTATATATATCCTCATTTGTATACATGAACATTTATCCATATACAGAATATCTATCTATACATAAACATATTCTCACTTGTACCGTATTTTCCGGCGTATAAGACGACCGGGCGTATAAGATGACCCCCTAATTTTACAGTTAAAACATAGGTTTAGGCCTATATTCGCTGTATAAGACTACCCCCCCACTTCCGAGGCTGTAGTCTTATACAGCGAATATAGGCCTAAACCTATGTTTTAACTAAAATTAGGGGGTCGTCTTATACGCCTGGTCGTCTTATACGCTGGAAAATACGGTATATTATTTTTAGGTTGTATTTTAAAAACAAAAATTCCTCATTTGTAGTTTAGACAGACAAAACTTCACTGGGATAATGACTGAAATAATGAGTTTAATGATGTACACTGCACAGAAAAAAAGTTTTAAAAAGGGATCAGAAAAAAAAAAAAAATACAGGATGGTTCCCATCTATAAAAATGTTGGAAATGCTCAAAATAAGACTACTATAAAAATAATCAGCCTTTAACTGAGTCACTGAATCACCAATATTTATATTTTCGTACTAAACATAAATTTTAAACAATTTTTTCAAAACATAAAATAGTGAGTTTTTATTTTAAATTCCTTTAATTAATATCTATCTCTACATATATAGATAGATAGATAGATAAAACATGTATAATTTCCTCTTAAATTTACATGCCGATTTTATGATATTTAATCACACTAATTCACTCAAAATAAAATGAAATGAACTCTTCAATACAGTACTGTTATAGTTTGTATTAGACCAACTCTCCTACTGGAAATAACAAGTGCTGGAAAACAAATTCGCAGGCAGGCAGGATTTGTGGGGACAAGATTATAGGTAAAGGAAAAATAATAAGGTAAGTCAAATTTTTCCTGCCATTTGTCATCTAACATTTGTTTTGTTGTTTTTTTTTTTTACATTTGCCAATTTACAGAGTGAGGAACTGTGACTAGTTAGCTGTGGTAAACTGCAATCTCAGAAGGAGAGAAAGAAAACTGGAGCCCACTGCCACACAGGCTAAAGAACTACAGATGCCTAATCAGAGAAAATAGAATCATAATAAAGTAAACTCAGGATTCTATGCCTTTACTGACTTTAAGACAGTTCCCAAATCCTAAATTGTCATGAGTAAGAGGAGAAATTAAATAGCAGGAAGTTGATACAAGGGTGAAAGCTTAAGGAAGCTTTTGACAATCATAATGGAAAGGTAAAAATTGAGGAGTTCAGATTCTTCCAAGAAAGAGAGGCTCCTTGTAAACATACCTAATGTTAAAAGGAAATTCCAGAGGAGTTATGTTAGGAATAATTGAAAACTAGAGATAGATTATTAATCTGAAACACTGAATCTCAGCCTCATACTAACTCAATCCCTATCTGGAATAAAGTGATCAATCCTAACTTTAAATGTTAATGCAAAGGAAAAATAAAAATAAAACTCAACCAAATCGTCTCTAAAGGAGATTACCTCTGCAATTTATACTAAATATTTATTATTCAATCAAAAAATACCAAGCATACAAGAAGACAAAATCAAATGACCAAATACCACAAGAAAAAATCAAAACAGACAAAAATGGACAACAAAAACAGACCTACAGGTGATCCAGATACCAGTATTATCAGAATCAGACTTTAAAATAACTGCTATTGAGATACTCAAGAGTTATAATAATACCAATACCAAAAATTGCCTCTGGAAAACACAAATACCAAAATTAAGAACACAACAGATGGGTTTAATGGTAAATACTTCTCAAATAAAGAAAGGATTAGGGATTCTAGGCTAGCTCAGCAGGTTGAGTGCTTGCCTTGCAACCACAAAGTCTGGAGATTGAATCCCACCTCCAGCCCCTGCAAACCCATATGCTGAACTTCAGGGCGCAATTAGTAACTATCAGGATGGCTCAGCTCCTAGTTCAGTTCCTGCCCCACAAGGCCCCACATCTACCTATGTAGAATGAAACTGTGTCACAAATAATGACATACAACTATGCAGACTGCTCTGGGCTCTCCCCACTTCTGTGTATGTGTCTCCAATGTCTCTCTCTCTCTCTCTCTCTCTCTCTCTCTCTCTCTCTCTCTCTCTCTCTCTCTCTCT
>PVKE010004465.1:0-64516 GCA_004027555.1 Craseonycteris thonglongyai | reverse complement strand
GGGGGAAAGAACGCCTGGAGGAGAAAACAGTATAACAGATAAAGAATGCTAAAAAGGCAGTAGTTGAAGAGAAGTCTGACATTTCAACCTCAGCCCCTACTGTTGGTGCCCATGGCAACTGCACTGACAACTTGGTTAAAAAAAAAAAAGACAAAAAAACTATTCTCTTTGCTCTCAAGGATAATCCTTGCCTTTTTTTTTTCCTCCCTGGGAACCATGACCACATTTTTTTTCTTTTTGTTTTTGGGGACCATGCAGGAATTTCTTTTATAATAGACCTAATACATAATGGCGGGGCAATGGCCTTTAGTCAACAGGATGGGAAATTTGATGTTCCCAGAACACATTTTCATGCTTATATGTGATGTGGGTGCTGAGAAGTATAAGTAGGGTTAGTTGCACTATAGTTGGTGTTAATGCTGTTTTTACAACTCTCGAGCGGAACATGCTGTTAAATACAAGTCATATATGATGTGGAACCCAGCATATGATACTCATTCTCCCTAAACTTGAATTCAGTTTCTATCTATTGTGTTGTGTGGGTATTTCTAGTTATATCATCACCCAGGATGAGATAAAAACAATAAGTGTATATGAAAGCCAGTGCTGTTCACCTTCTCTTACAAACATTATTTCCAAAGTGATACTCTTTTCAAGACTTCTATCACAAGATCAGTACGTGCTTCTCATTTCAGAGCTGATACCTCATGAGCCCGGACACCCGGGGTGGGGCCCGCCAGATGAGGAGCCGGCACTGGTGCTGCCCAATGTGCCTGCTGCCATCTCGTACCTAGTTTGCTCAATGTCGTTTTTATTTGAATTTTTTTCTTCCACTAGGACATGAGAGGGGTGGTTGGATTTCAACTGTCTTGTTTGCAGGGCTGACCTCTGAATGTCAGGAATACCAGTTCGTACTTAAATAATTTTGTCCTTTTTGCTTTTAAGATAAAAATGCTCACACTCAACAATGTGAGCATGCAGTAAAGATAAAGACTGGCCTTTTTTTACATGTTGGAGAAACTTTTCCAGAAACGTTTAATGTCTGTGAAGGGGCTTAACTATTCATAATCTCCCAGAATCTTGAGATTGCTTCCTGAAAAGATTCATAATCGTTTCACAGTAAAGACGTTTATTGAGCGCTGACTCGGTGCCAGGGGCATTTACATAAATTATCTCTCATCCTGTTGACGCATCTATGAGGCAATGCTTTGTGCCCATCGTGCAGGTGAGGGATGATAACACGGAACGCACCCAGTGTTCCCGCGGCTGAGCTGCTATTCAGACCTAAGCCCTATTGAAACGCAAATCCTGCGGCTGCGTTTCTGGCCTCATCCCACCTCTTAGCATCAGCCCCTTAAAACCCGCCTCTCCTCTGACAGACATGAAAGCAGCCACACAGGCATGAAGAAGCAGGCTGCTTTTGACTTTCTCTTCCTCTGCTTTTACTTTCTTGCCTAGGCCTACTGTATTTTTATTTCTGTCGAAAAGTGCAATGGAAGAACTAGAGAGAAGTGGGGAGGGGCGGGGGGCGAGATCTCTGTGCTTGGGAAGGTCTGCCCAAGGCGTGCAGAGTGGAGGAGATGCTTCTGCATGGAAATGTCAGCGACTGACACGCCTCTTTGTCTCCGATATCAGCCGTCTCCACTTGACAATTAGTCACAACCATGACAAGGAGGAAAGGTAGAGTGTCAGGAGGATCTGAGCCCTGCAGTCAGGCTGGATTTAATGACTCTGTCAAACAGGTACGCTGTAGAACGAGGGCTGTGTTTCGAAATGGCCACAGGAGCATGCTGCTCAGATCCAAGTGGATGGTGGCCTCAGCTCCCACCCACTCTGCTTAGGCTGAGGCCACACTTCTGTGTGTGCTGTCCATCAGTCAGCGACCACGGTGAGGATGGAGTGCAGGCCATTCCTGCAGGACAGGCGACCCACGGAAGTCCTGCCTTTAGCTCCTTGTTGGCCTGGTGGAAACACTTAGAGCTGCTCCGAGCCTTCCCAGCCCTCCCCCTTGCTCTTACTGGCACTCTGCCTGCTCCTTGTCCCCAACACATGTCTCCAGCATCCATCCCAGCACCTGCCGCTCGAAGGACTTGAACTGGCTGTGCTTCAGTCGTGGGCCTGAAGGCCGCCCTTACCTTGCAGACGTGCTCACATCTGAAAACACCACTCCTGCTAGGTGTTGTCCGTGTCAGCCAAATAACCCGAAGTACCACAGATATTTTACACCTAAAAAGGGATCACTGAACTTGAATCCTGGTCTTCATCAGGATATTTGTCTTTCAATAACTGTCTGCTTTTCAAGTGCACGTTCTGCAATACATCGTCTACCTGCTGAACGGTGTGCTCACCACTGAGTCAGTTCTCTTTCCAGCACCATGTATTTGACCCCCTTCCTTTCTCTACCTCCTCTCCCCCGTTACCCTCTAAACTATCGCCTGTAGTGTCCATGAGTTTTAGTTTCTTTGTTTGTCTTATTCCTTTGTTGCTTTCAGTTTTATATCCCGCAGCTGAGTGAAGTCATACGGTTCTCAATGTTTTTGAAAACCTATGTAATTTTACTAACCAACGTCACCCCAATACATTTAATAAATAAAAAAATAAATAATATGAAAGCTATGCTTGAAGAAAAATGAGGAAACCCAGAAAAAAATAAATAACCATCCACTTCTATAGCATCGGCATCTGTGTACAGGATTACGATGTCTTAAAGGGATACAACACAGGGTTCCTGGAGTTTTCTGTAGACTATCTACATGGTTGTAGGTGGCCCTTATGGGCACAGTGACAGTTGTATAAGCAAACTCACCACTAAACAGCTGTCGCTCTAGAATTATTTGAACCATCTCCTGAGATTTCCCTCCTTTGAACTTCAGAGTCAGTACCCCTGTTTGCCCAACTACCACCAGAGTGCCTTCCTCAAGGACCATCCAGTTAAGACCCAATGCAAATCTATTAACCCCCACGTAAGTTTTCTGCCCAATTCCTCTTAAATGGCAACCTTAAATCGAATGGTCCTTTTCTATGCTCATCAGTTAGACTGGTACCCCTTGCACAGCCAGCTAACTGCCACGCAGTGTTGCTTTCTCCCAAAAGACTGAGACAAGAGGGCATAGATGTTCTCGTCACGAGGGTGGGCTGGCTAAGCCATAGGTCAGGCCGGGGCTGTATGTTTGTAAGAGCCGTGTGGGCACCTGGAGGGTCCTGCACAATGCACCTCTGAAGTTGTAGTCTGCTTGTACTTGCTCTGCCCCTTACTGGTGGCGTGCCTTCGGGCCAACTGAGGAATTCTTCAAGTCTCAGTTTCCACCGGCAAATGTCTGTTCTTAAAGCATCTTCTCATGGAGATGTTGTCATGGTTACATGTCATTGCTGCAGGATGCTCTGCATGAACAACTGAAGTCGTTCTTATGCAGAGAAAGGCCATTATAAATGTTGGTTATTATTGCCATCGTGTGTCATAGCTCAGAGTTCCTAAAGATACAAAATTTGATTTTTCTCTGATCCAGATTTCCTTGTTCCAAAGTGCCTTCATATGACAACACCTCTGCTATTAAGCAGGTCAGCTTTTCTTAACCCAAGGTCAAATCCAGGTAGAACTCTTGCTAAGTTCAGTTATTGCAAAGAATCTATATACACTACTAGCCACTCCCTTAGTCTCACATTTTATGTAATATATAATTTTTAAACACTAAAAAAGTGAGGAACTGTCCTCAAAACTTAAAGAAATGAGGAGAGAGAGAGAGAAATTGTGCTGCCCTGTATGAATCTCTGCATAATGCTACCAGAGCATCTTTATAATTAAAGATAGATTCCAGTATCAATAGTCACCTGCAAAGAATATTTTAAAGTCTTTTAAAGTTGAAATGTGAAAGTGGATTTAAAATGCCAAGAAGTAAAGAAAAAATATCTAGACTGTTGATTTTGTGTAAAAGTTTATTACTTATTTTCTAAAGATAAAAATCTGTTGAGATTTCATGATGAATCTGCTGTCTCTGTGCAGAATTATCAATGGCACAAGATAGAGTAGCTGTCCTTTTCACAACTCTCACACATGCTATAGCTTTTCCTCCTAGTTTCAGAGACTTCAGAACTTTCAAATGCTCTAGTATCTCACAGTCCTTAGAACTTCCTGTGATGCCGTCTGCAGGAGTGGAGACAATGATGAGCAAGAATGTTTTGTGATTGATTAGAGATGGAACGCTACCCAGCAAAGAAAACACAGGTTCCATCGAGCAAATCATGACTGCCTTGTGTTTTGATTTCTCATTTAAGAAAGAGCTACATTTCTTTTCAAGGGCCAGGCTTGATCTAGTGAAAGAAGTCCCAAGAGTTCTAAATCTTTAACAAACAGAAAAACTCTTCAATACTTGAAATGTGTTTTGAAAAAGGGTTTTACTTCTATAATTTAAAAGCATATGGTTTGATAAAGAGAAGCTGTAATGAAACCTAGGCTTCTCTTTCTTTTTTTCTTCCTCTTCTCTAATTAAAGAGACACCCTTAAAACACATCTTAAAACCAAGATGTGGGTCAAAGGAAAAGTCATGTTAGTGCCACCTATTGTTTTCTTTCCAACTTCTGATGCCGTCACTTTCATTAATCATATAACAGGTGTAACTGGAATGTGCTGAACGACAATCGGTTAATTGTGTTTACTTACTAAATAGGAAGGAGAGAAGCTGACAGCTCTCTCAAGTGACCAGTGAGTAGCCATCTAGTGAATTTGCTGTGCTGGGGACAGTTCATTGCCTTTCCTGGAAATAAGGTGATTTGGGACATAAAAGAAAAAAGGAAGGAAAAATGGTGAGGTGGCATTTGTGTCCTTTTTCACTTGGTACGCAAAATGGTTTTCTTATGCAGAATTCTTCAGAACACAGCTACTCCTCTGCAGCTGCTTCTACTCATTTATGTTGCTTATTTATATACATTTTTCTGAAAAGCTTCGTGGATATTTGCTTTCAAGACCAGATCTAGCAAACCTATGAACTGAGCACTCCATTTTCTGTTAAGGTATTCAGACCTTTGACAACTAGGAGGAGACGTAATTGATGCTGGGTTGGAGTGATTGATAATCTCTAATTTGTTAACAAGATTTAATGATGGTGTATATTTACTTTGCTTCTGTGCAGAACCATAAAATGGCACAAGACAGAGTTAGTGACCACTTATCTCTTGCAACTTGACTGTGTTGGCCTTGAAAATTCTTCCATCCTAAGAGAGACTATGCCTTTTTCATTTCCTGTACAATGCAGCATGTTTAACAATAGTTTATCGAGTAAGTAATAAATCACCTTTGTCAAGCAAGTGATGAAAGCACTTTATACATATGTTTCATTTACAAAGAAACTAAGTCCCTTGAAGTAGAAAAGAGCATACGCATTCCTCCGTAGTACTTGCCCTTTGAAAACATTAGTTACTGGCTTCTAGTGATGAGGTCAAGTAGATATTCACGTAATAAAATGTCTCCACTTCACTCCTTTTTTTAACTTGCATCTTTTCAACAAAGGGGGCTCTCTCTCAACAAGGGAAGGCTTGCTCCAGCCGTTGAAAAGATGGTATGTTCTCAACTACACTTTCCAATATTTTAAACTATTCCTGTTAATGGTATGTATCTATTATATACATCTTTAAGTATGTCTGTGATTATATTTTTATAAATTTATTGGCTTGTCCCTGCTGTGGGCGGTGGGCACACTCATGAGATCCCGGCTCCATGCAGGGTGGTGGCCACACACCACCACACCATGCTCAGTAAGCAGCCAGTACCCCTGTCCCGGTGCAACACACCTGTCTGTCCTTGCGATGGCTGTGAATATAATTTTATATTTTTAAAGCTAATGGTAAATAAAATTTTTTGACGAGGCAAATACTTTACTTTACATGGAAATAGTCACATTAGTCATTTATATAAATCCCACTTTTATTGTAACAGGTTTGCTTACAGCAAGAAACATCCTGTGTATATGTGTGTATGTATATAAAACAACTATTGAACGAGACCAAAACTGAAACATTACCTTATGCTTTTGAGTCAGCCTTAATTTTTCTTTACCTTTCAATATGTGTATTCCCAGGATAAACGAAATGATATAGACTTGGAAACTTAGCGTTCAAGTTCATATTAGCTATTTTATAGATATTACTATGATACATTCTCTGTGTCTCTAAATAGACCCACCAACCACTTGGTCACCTGGAAATCAATTTACACTTAGCTTTCCCCTCCATCTGCTTTATTCTGTGCCATATTGTTTGTCACTAAGTTCTGCTGACTTTACTATCAAAACACTGCTCTGTCCTTTTATTTATCCTGCTTGACTTCAGTAAACGTTCTACCATTGCTGATTAGTCTAGCACTATAGTCTAATGAGCTGTTCTCTATTCCCTCCATCCCTTCACTTTGCAGCTGAATTTTTTTTGGCCTGAATTATAAATGTGAATATGCTGCTCACTTGCTTAAGACACATGAAGAGTTCTGTTCTCTTCAGAGGGTGTGAAAGGTCAGGACCCTGCACAGTGGTTTCTGCTGCTCACCTGTGCTCATGCATGTCCCAGCCTAACGGCCTCTTGTTCCTAGAACTTGTCCTGCTCTCTCCCTCCAGTGTCTGCCACATCCAGGTTCCTCTGGCTGCAGTTCTGTGCTTCTGTTCCTTTACCAGGGGAGGCACTGCTTACCCATCATGACGCCATTGAAAGGTGACCTTCCAAGCGAGTCCTTGGTCATCTCTGGGCAGAGCCAGAGGCTTCTAGGTGCTGGCTGCTCACACACTGTGAACACATCTCTCTGAGAAGAGTTACACGTTTTGTTCAGACCTGGACTGAGTTCTCTGTATATTCCCAGTTCCAGCCGTGCAAATGGCTTGCCATGCAGCGCTCAATAAGTCATTTGATTTTTGAATTGCGAATGATTATATGTCGTAGTCTACTTTAAATCACTAAACTGTTTCACGGCTGTAATTCTTTACTCCTTCAAGAAATGGATGGGTTTCCCAGTCATCTTTGATCTACTGTAGGTCCTTACAATGTAACAGCTGACAAGTACTAACTAGTCCATGAATAGTTTTCAATTAATAACTAAGGCCAGTTCCAGAATCCTGCAAGCTAAAGATGCTAGATTTCTTTCTTTGTCACTGTTTCTGTTGTTCATTTCTTCTGGATTTAATAACTTTTAGGAATCTTATACAACTGTATGTTTTGAATAACTGGCTACTCACTTTGAACAACTATATTATTTTAATGCCAAAAGCTGAACCTATTCAATGTCTGCTCTTTGCTAGTTTTTACCTTTTGAGGAGTAACACATTTAAAATCATGATGCAACTTTTTATTCCAACTTGAAGAAATCATAAGGATTTTCACAATGAACATTGCAATATGTATTTTGATTTAGAAGTATGTCCTGTAAGTGGACAAACTATGCCCAATACTCCCAAAGATTACTAAGTAATAGCACCCCCCCCCCCAAAAAAAAGACGAAGTGAAATGAAGCCATCTGTCATCACCTAAAATACACCGAGTGCCTCTCTAGGTCTATGAACCCACAAACCCAAAAGAAGCTCAGTCCCCATGCAGAAGCATCTAAATGGGCCACATTTTTTGGAAGCTCACCCCATCACCAAAATGGGTCTTAATGGAACCCACCCCACCTGCATATCTATAGAGGGGGTCCAAGTCCTGATCCATACACCCCATCTCAACATAGTCCCCCAAGCCCAGTTCTCTTGTTCTCACAGCCGCTCTATAGCTTCCTGCCCATCACACCCCCAACAACCCCCTCACCTTAGTCCATGAAGCAGGTCTCTCCACTCTTCGACGTTTCTCAATCTCATTATATAACTTCTCTACATAAGAAAATCTATGTAATACAGTAGTCCCCTTATCCACAGTTTCACATTCCCTGGTTTCAGTTACCCATGGTCAACTGCAGTCAAATCACATGGAAAATTCCAGAAATAAGCATGTTTTAAATTGCACACCATTCTGAGCAGTGTGATGAAACCTCATGATGCCTGGCTCTGTCCCATACAGAACCTGAATTAGTCCTTCTCCAGTGTCTCCACATGTAGACCCTCCCCACTTACTCCCCTAGTAGCTGTCTCGTGGTCAGAGTAACTGCCGCGGTATCACAGCACTGGACTGCAGGTCACCCCTATTTACTTAATGTCTCACTCACCTCACTTCACTTGACAGTGAAGAGTGACAGTTATGGCTGGAACAATCATGTGTGTTCCTTTGTTTGTCTGGGAAGGGGGTGGCCTTGAGCACCATGATGTGGAGATGGGGTTTTCCTGAGGAGGCGACAGAAGCTATTGAAGACCTTTGTTCAGACAGCGTGGTGAATGTCCTTGCATCTGGGAACATGTGTTCAATGTTCTGTGCACATTAGGAAGGGGACAGGTGCTGAGCTCATCACCTTTTAGGGGGATGTTGGAATATTCCCACAGGAGTATCCAAATGTTTAGATCACACATCCTTTGCATTAAAATATGGAACACATGCTACCATATATGTGTGTGTATGTTTATAAATTACATGCCTACTAATATCTTATAGACATTATAAAACATTTTAAACAAAAATGGAAATATGAATGCCCCCGTGTATTGCCATATTACCCCTTTGAGTATATCCGGGCCACTTGGAAGACTCTTAGCAAAGAGAAATGACAAGGATCGTCACTGCAGTTGTGGAGGTGGAGGTGGCTGGGGGCAGGGGAGGCAATGGAAAGGCTGTGCTATTTGACCAACTGCATTTTAGACCCAAAGGAGAGAGAGGTGGATGAGATAGCTCCCACATGTCAGACCTGATAAACAGGTAAAATAGCAGTGCAGGTGATAGGAATATGGTGTTTGCTTCAAGAACATTGTTTTGAGGGCAATATCGTAAAATGGACTCTGGCATGACTTTGAGTTGCTGGTGATTAACACGCTAGAACAATCTGGCAGGGAATTAGAATTTCTGCTCCACATCCAAAAGTGGGATTGTGTTTGAAAATGCAAATGTGTAAATCTTCACAGTAAGTGTAGTAGGTAAAGCTAGAGGGAAGAGTTAAGTAAAGCAAAGCATAGTTGAGGGACAAGGACAAATCTGAGAAGACTGTTTGCATTTGTGGACCAGGTTTAGGGTTATGGGGCTGAGTAAGCAGAGAGCAATGACAGGCAGGATCAAGGAGGAAAGGACCCCAAGGGAGGGTGGGTTTCAACAGGATGGTATGATTGGCAGCATCAGTGGCTGCAGGGAAATCTATACCCAAGAAACTAAGAGGAGTTTACTGGATTGAGGATTAAAAGGCTTTGCTGTGATTAAAAAGCTGTAATCTTTTGCAAATCATGGAACAGAAGATATATCAAAAGTCCAAAGATGGTACTGACTTAATTTTCTGAAAAGAAAAAAAATGTTCTAGTAAATGAAAACTTGAAAAAGCACACGTTTCTAGGAAATCATTATTAAACATTACCCTTAGTTATAGAAAATATTTAAATATTAAGGAAATTTAAATAAAAATATAAGCCATAGGCATGTCATTCTAGCATAGATTTTGATTTTAATTTTTCTGTTACTTGTGTGTTGAATTGTGACTACAACATGTATAAATACATTCATATATCTAAATATTTTGTCTGACTTTATGTTTTTATGTTGCTAATTTCCTGTTTTGATGGTTATTTTAATTATTATTTTAATGGATGTGTGATACTTCATCTACAGACAAACCAGTTCTTTCGGTTCTTGAAGTGATTTTTTTATGCATGAGAGCAAAAACCCATCTGTCAGAGGGGCTGCAGAGGGACATGTTAATGTTGCTTGTTTTTTCTGGATACACTGAGATTTGGTTTCTACCTCAAGCTTGCAGTATTTATTTCCTCTGCAGGGAATTGTTTCTTTTCTAGTTGCATTGGATGAAATAACATTTTCCCCTGAAGTCCTTCATGATGTATTTCTACCCTTGATTGAAACACTGCAATTAGAACTTTATAATCACTACTGGCATTTTGTTTAAAAAACAAACAAGATGCATTTCAAAAACAAATTTTAACACATTTTAAGATGTTGTTTCTTGATCTACCCCTGTATTTTTGTATGTGTGGAAAATTACTTCATATTAGTGGTCTTCATGCTGCTTGATTTTGAGATGGACAAATTATGTGCCTAGACAACAAAATTTCAGAAACTCTTAAAATTGTGATAGAATTTGTAGGTTCATTCACTTTTTCTGACTTAGAAACTGGTCATATGAGTATCTAGTGCCAATAAACATCAACAAATGACAGATTCTCCATCAAAATACTGTCTCTAGCAAAGATTCTTCTAGAAGTATGTAAATACTTTTGTATTAAAAATTTTACCCTGTATGAATTTTGATTTTGCTGTACGTATCACACTGACCACACTGATGGAGGAAGTCACCACACTTAAGTGATGCGTGATGCAGTCTTGCAAGTACATAAGAATGACTTTACTCTTAGAAACCTGACAAAAGCCTTCTTTGTCATAGCTCAGACCCATTTCCTCTCATTTGATCTCCAGGGGGTCACTCGCCCAGTCTGTGGATATGTGTTGCATATAACAGAACAGTACAATTTACTAGTAAAAGATAGATCATATCATCACTTCATTTTGACCCGCTGGTCCTGACCCTTTGTTATAGAAATAGAGTCAATGGTTGGACAGAAGGCCATTCACTGATTAAGCAGTGTGTGTGTACATACGTGTGTCTTCCGTTTATGCACAGACAACTTAAAGATACACACTAGCTAAGGAATGTTCAGGGGGACAGAAACGCAGACGGAGGGCTGTGTGGGTCTAAGTTGCACAACCTGGTACAGATCACAGAAGTGCTCAAGGCACTGAGCCGGGCAGAGCAGCGTGGAGGCCACAGGAAGCCTTTGTAGAGATGAGTGAGGTTCTCATATTGGAAACATTACATGAACAGAAACATATAGGAAACGGAGCAGCGGGAGAGAGTGAGAAAGGAAGGGAGAAGCAGAGAGGATGTTATGAGTCTACCTCTGCCCTGGGTTACCCACGCGCCAAGTGCAGTTCCTGGCACTCAGCCTCCATAAGCACCATGTGAGCCCACCCTCTACGGTAAAATATAAATTGTGATCTCTGACTGCTTCTGTTCTTCTGGAGAGCCCAGATTCATAGACGGACTCCTACTCAGTCGCTTTAGAACATATTCCAAAGCACTGCGGTCAGAGTACAGTTGGCTACACCTGAACCAAACTCTTCCCTCTCCCACATCCACTCACACGGCTTTTATTCCAAGGGTCCCTTCGGTATAAAAGTCAGATGTCAGGAGGGGGGTTACAGACATGCGGGGCCCTCTGGGCACCTCTGCTACCCCGCCCAAGCCTCATGAACGTTACTATTGACATGGAGAATGTGCACAACTAGAGGCACATCCCCCATCTTCCAAAGCTCTTTTTGAGGTGGACATATCAACATCCTTAGGAAATATGAATTGGTAATGTAGTCAATCCTCATTATCCATGGGCTAGATCCTTGAAAATGTGCCCACTCACTGAAGTTTACTTATAACCCCCAAATCAGTACTCACTGGGTCATTTGCACACATGTGTGGATATGTGCTGATGGCAAAAAACAAGTCCCCAACACACATTCCCAGCTGGGCTCCAAGAAAAGGAGGCTCTGCCTCTGTTTCCGCTTATTATAAACAGGCATCTACTTGCAGTCTGTGTCGTGCATGCTGTTTGCATATTTTGTGCTTTTCACTGATTTCACAGTGTACTGTGCCATCCCCCAGCACAGTTCTGAAGTGCTCTCAGGAGCTTCTAAGTGCAAGAAGGCTGTGGTGTGCTTTTGGGGAATGGAGGTGTGTCTCATAAGCTTTGTTCAGGCATGAGGTATAGTGCTGCTGTCCAAGTTCAATGTTAGCTGCTACATCATCATCTATCTATCTATCATCTATCTATCTATCATCTATCTATCTATCTATCTATCTATCTATCTACCTATCTTTCATCTATATCTATTTATCATCTGTATCTATCATCTCTATCTATCTCTATCTATCTATCTAGCTATCTAGCTTTATCTATCATCTATTTATCATGTATCTATCATCTATCTATCTATCGATCTATCATCTATATCTATCTATATTTATCTATATCTAGCTAGCTAGCTAGCTATATCTATCATCTATTTATCATGTATCTATCATCTATCTATCTATCGATCTGTCATCTATATCTATCTATCTATCTATTTCTGTCATTTATTTATCTATCTAAAATAAGGTATTTTTAAACAGAAACACACATAAAGCAAGGTTATATATTGATCACTGGACAAAATGTGACCAGAGGTTCACAGGAATCTAACCTTGTATTTTCCTAAGAGCAATGGTTCAGTATTCGCAAATTCAGTGTTCACAGCAACTCTGTAGATAATTTCTGTGAATAATGAGAATCAAGGCTATGTGGTCCAAAATAGGAGGGGAAAAAAATCAGTTCATTTTTCTCCAGGCTCTCATTGCAGTCCTCAGGATTGTTATTGTGAATTTAACTTCCGGGCTATAGTTTCTCTATTTGTTTAATAAGAAAGATAATTCCTGAACTACTGTCTGAAAAGTGTTGTTTTAAAGATTAAATGAAGTAATACGTATAAAATTGCCTTGTAAATGGAAATGCTGTAACAGGAGCAGTGAGCGGAATTTATTTAAGGGGTGGGAAATATGCTAGGGATTTTATAATTACTACTGTTTACCAATGTGTAGTACGAGCATTCAATTCCTTCTTGATTTAATAAGACCACAAATCACATTGTTCAGCCGTTGAAACAGTTTACATCTGAAATTCAAATCTCATTTTAACTAGAGGCTTTGTCTCTTCTCAGTGTTTTTCAACTTGTTAAACTACATTGCCTTGCACGGGAGCAAAACCGAATATTACAGAGCACTCGGGCTTGCACGTGTCTCTGGCTTTTGTCTCCTCTGGGTCACCATGGCTTACCTGCATGTCTGTCCTTCCCCCTCGTGCTGCAAAACCAAACAATAGCAGCAAAAGAACGGAGCTGCGCTCTGTTCTGCCTCGTGCATCACCAACAGGAGTGCGGGGCCAGTTCTGTTTCGATGGCAGCGTGTTTATTTCTGGTACCAGATGCTGCTGATGTGAGGGTCTATAGGCGATCACAGCTTGCCTGAGTCCTGGGTTGAGGTTGGAAATGGAAGAAAGTCTCAGTAGGAGACATTGGCACCACCAAGACAGCCTGTTTACAGCTGCATTTCTGACCGCGTCTGTGTGGTGAGCGTGGTGTGGCTGCATCGCTCACCGGTGGTGGCTTCGGGTGGAAATGTGGATGCCCAGCCTGTGTGCGGTCACACTCATAAGGCTGCAGGGAGGTTGTGGAGCTGAAACAGAGGTCAATTTGCCCCATTCCGCACACCTGTTTGGGTCAAAGCAAGGCTTCAAGCGGAGACGAGTGACCAGGAGTCATGTGGCTTCTGAGAGGAAGGGACAGGCCACGTGTCCCCAGGGTCACATCTGTCACAGCACCCGCCGCATCATGTCACATCGTCCCTGTCCTTACTCACCCTTGTGCCCCAGTCACACACGAATGGCCAAGCATCTTTGCATGTGGTGGATTTGCAGTAGACGCTGGATGAAAAGACCTCAGCCAGACATGACCGGCCCTCATGCTAGAGGAGCAGAGTCACTGGGGTGAGTGTCCCCTCAGTGCAATTCTGCGTAGCTCTGTGCCCGGAGGCTTTGTGACCACAGGTGAATGGCTGACGGAGATAACGCCGGGAAGTGTCAGAAGGGGGCCACGGGAAGCTCCAGAAGGCCCCCCATAGCACCCCTACCTCCACTCCTTACAAGCAGCAAAAGGTAAATCTGCCCAAACCCATGATGGTACAGCCTCAAGAGACCACAGTAGCGTCCGCTGTGGACTCTGGGTGATATGAGGGGTCAATAGAGGTGCGTGTGTTATGATAAACACATCACCCTAGTAGTGGGTGCAGATAAGGGGGAGGCTGTGCATATGTGGGGTCCACGAACTCTTTGCACCCTCTGCTCAATCTCGCTGTGAACATAAAAGTGCTCTAAAAAAAAAGTCTATTACAAAACTAACAGCAGGTTGTTAACCGAAATGGATCTTCCATTCTTGGCGTGCAGTTCTTGAACTTGCCACTAGACATGCTGTTTCTGACTCAGTCCAGTGGTGACTCACAGGACGACCTCCTTGAAGGAAGTTAGGGAAGGGAGACCGTCAACAAGGAAGTTCGCTCCATCACCCAGCTCACAGCCTAGCACACGCTGCTCATGTTTGAGTACAAATAAAAACTCAGTCCTTATTTTTTGAGCTATATTAGAAGGCAGCATGACTGGTCATATCTGATGAGCCATATTTTAATTTTACAAAGCGTATTTTTAGTAGTCATTCATGCGTGTCCATTTCAGGACTGACAGGGCGCACTGCTAACAACTTTGTATTGCTTTTCCTTAGTAGAGGACATGCACCCATTTGTTCCTGGGAATTTAAGTAAATGATTAGTGAACAATGAACACAAAACACTCTGAATTGTTCCCCTGCCAAAGGCAAGTTTTTGCTCAGTGAAGTGTTTTCCAGTAGCTGCCTCTGCCTTGCTGATATACGGAACAGTCTTCTTGTGAATTTGTTTTGGAAGTGAACTTTTGAACATAGGCAATGAACACACACACACACACACACACACACACACACACACACACACGACGACTGATGATGGTCCTAATGATGAAGCCTGGCTTCCCTGTTACCCAGGCCGGGCAGTGACGGCTGTCACACTCCCTGGTTACGCTCACGCGCCCGGTCACTTCAGGCAGACAGAAGCCCTGATTTGATGGAACACTTCTTGCCTAATGAGCGGCTGAGCCCCGGTGCCTGACACCTCCTTTTCGTTCTCATTTCCTTCCGAGTGTGAAAGGAGAGGCATAGCGTGTCATCCAGTGATGGGAACGCTGACAGGTGCTGTCAGCTGCCTCAGCTCAGCCCCTTTTCCACGGGAAGCACAGCGCTGGCTGCTTCTCACTTCCCCATGCGGTTACGGATGTCACGTCCAGACGGACTGGTGGCCGCCGCTCAGTGAGGCGAGCTCTTCCTGCTCAGGTGGGGGTAGTAGGCAACTCCTCACGTTCAGGCATAATTACTGCTGGACCAAACGTCTTACACACAACACAGGTCTTGTTCCCTGCAGTGAGGGGCTCCTGATAGAAGCCCAAGCCAAAGTCATTTCCCAGGTAGGATTTGACTCACAGTGCATCCCAGCTCCGCATGCCCGGGGCTTCCTGACAATTCTAGGGATGTCAGTAACAAGTCACCGTATGCAAAGAAACCAAATCTGTTTATTAAAGGTGCAGCTGATGGCAACTGTGTAAGTGACTGGAGCATACGGCAGGTGTCTAGGACGCAGACTAATGGGGAAGCATGGTTCTTGCATATTTAAATGATGGGCAATCCAGTAACAAATATTGTATTGCAATGGTATGCATATTTAGTTTGATATTTCCAATCACAAAAACAAACAGCAAAGCTTTCACTGAACAAAGTACTCTGGTTTAGCTAGGTGTGTGTGTGAGTGTTACAGCCTATTTAGCTTCTTTCGTCTACCCATTCACTTGTGAAAGCAGCTAATTCGTCAGTAGAAAGTGGAGACAATCTACATACCAAATGAGTTAGAGGCAGGGGAGCAGCTGACTGCAGACATCCAGTAACTCACAAGCAATGTTGTGCATGACTTTGTTCTCTAGTGGGCTGTGTAGGTTCATTCTTCATTGTCTTGACACTTGAGAAAGAAATTAAGGGGAAGTGAGTGGCTGTTAACTCTTTGGTGTCAACAGCAAGCACATGATGAGATGAGTATGTACAGATGTGCCAGCTCAATGCCGGGTAATGATGCGGAAGCTTCTGGAACATCTGGCTGCTGTCAAAGGAGTAGAAATGTCAGAGCGTTTGCATTCTTTTTTCTGGATTTCCATTTGATCTTTCCTCCTTTAAGACAGTGAATTTAACTAGAAGTGCCTCCTTTAGCTATTGGAAATTCAAGAACATCGGGACTAAATATTTTAAAACTGGTACCCAGATGCAGAAACCACAAAATTAGCCATGAACCCCTGTTGGGGGGCATATAATTAAAAACAAAACCTACTCCTGACCCAGAAAAACTCTCCACAAAGGTAGGAGAGAAAGAAAACAAGTTTATTATTGAATAGGCATTAACCCGGCCATCATGAGCATCCCAGGAAGTCTGCTAAGAAAGAGACCACAGAAGACAGAACCTTGACCCTGTGACAGCAGCCAGGCAGACACCCACTACTGCATGTATGTCCTCCGGGTCATCGTTAACTAGTCCTCAGCAGGAGGGCTCACAGCTCCACTTGTCACGCACACATCCCAGGGTGGCCATCTGCGTTAGCTAATTGGCTTAATTCAAAGGAAAAAGGAGTCTCCTATTGTTCCAGCGAGAGGAAGCTTTGGCGCTTGGAGTATGTTGTCTGCTGCTGTTGGGTCCCTCCCTCCTCCTAAATGGGGTTATGGGTGCTGTCTCCCTCGATGTCTACATTTCAAAGTGTGCTTCCCGGGTCCTTGAGAAATGCATTCCTGGGTCTGAGAGCCAGGAACAGGCTCGTTTAGCTTTTACAGAGATTTACCTGCACTTCAAAAAGTCAGAGAGAGGAGTTACAAGTTTTCTTTGTTTTTTAAGATTTATTTTATTGTTTTTGACAGAGATAGAGGTAGAGAGAGACAGAGAGAAGTGGGAGGGCCCAGAGCCGTCTCCATAGTTGTACGTCATCAGTTTTCAACATGGTTTCGTTCCACACAGGTGGGTGGGGGCTGCACAGGGCGGGAACCAGGCTGGGGGCCTCCATGGGAGTCACACCCCCTCGAGCCAGGGGCCGAACCTGGGGGGGGGGAGGCGAGAACCAAACTGGGGGCCTCCTGCATGGAAAGCACCCCCCAGTTCAGCACATGGGTCCACATGGACCAGGGCAGGGATTTGATCTTTGGTCCCCAGGGCTGCAAAGCAAGTGCTCCACCCGCTAAGCCATTGGCTTCCCCGAAGTTACAAGTTTCTAAAGTATAATAACTACTCTAAGATGAGGGCAGAGGGCGAATTAAGCCTGTTGTTTTTTAGTTTGTGTTTGCCCTTACAAATATATATTACTGTGAACAAGTAGCATTATAGTTGTCTCATGGCCTCCATTACCGTTTCTACCTTCTCTGGGCAGGTTGCAGCCATCTAAATACCCACCAAGTTCACTGTGAAACACCATTCATGGCCATCAGCTAGTATCAAAGTCCCATGAGGTACCTACCCATGGAAAGGTACGGGTCTAACAGCCAGTGTTTATTATATGTGGTTCTAATGGTTTTAAGTCTTTAGAAGAAACCCATTCTTTGGGCCATTTTTCTTTTGCATTGGGTCTAAGTCCATTGTTACACTTTCACAGAGGTCAACTATCTCGGTTGCCTATTCACCTTTATTTATCTGTTGGGTCAGGAGAGAACTTGACGTTGGACCCATCTTTTGCAATCTCTATCTGTAAATGCCAGATTTCTGTGTTTCTGTTAATTGGATGTTTTCTTTTTGTTTCTATATCACCCTTCCAATCGAAATGTAGAGCTTGAGTCCCTGGATGCCTATTGATTACTTTCACTTGGTTTTTACCAGAAATGACTAGCTTACCCAAACCTCCTTCCTTCCACCCAAACTCCTTTTGTCCTTGACTTCCGTGTCCCAATGCTGTATGTTTCCCTCAGACTTCTCTTTCATTTCATCTTTGTCTGCCTTGCTGGTTCCCTGGTCTCCAACGACCCTTAAATTATGTGAACCGGCCCCTCCTGGAGGCGTCAGCACATTTTTATTCCCAGTGACTCCAAGGCGCAGGTCATTTCAGTGCAAGTCTATGCGGCTTTGGCTTTGTCGCTCGCCCCGACAGCCCTGTTCTCTTGGGAAAGAGAGTTATTGCTCTGTAGGCGCTGAGTTCGGCAAGATGAAGTGTAGACTGAGGCCTCCCAGTAATTCTCTCTAAGGTTCTCTGGCTTCCTTGATCCCAAGAAACTGCCTCTTATATATAATGTGTTGGCAGTGAGAAAATTGACTATTTCAAGCAAGATCTAAATCTTGGGATTAAAAAAAAAAGGACAAAATGCGTCTTTTTTTTATTTCCTTTCAGGAAAGCACAATTTTTAAACTTCCAAACTAGAAAGAGAAGATCAAGGTTCTGCCCAATTTTGCTGTGAACAAAACTGCTTTAAAACAGTAAAGTTTATTAAAACAACAACAGTTCTCACAAGAATGATATTGTAACTGGCAGATACTTGTTAGGGAATAAGGAAGCGATTAGAATTCCCAATCAACTTTGAAATGCCTAGTGTGTCTGGGGAAAAAATTGGCAATTTTTTTAACATGTGTTCTCTGAATATGCTCTTAGCAGGTTGGGGGACTTACAGGGATACAGGTACAGCACAAACCCAAAATGACCTTAGAGCATCGGTTCTGCACTGCAGTGCGTTTGTATGACTATTGCAGAGACATTGCTACTATTTTCAGTGGTAGCTGCTAGTCCTCCGTCATTGGTAACCTCATTCCTCCTCCTCCTCCTCTTCCTCCTCCTCCTCCCTCCTCCCTCCTCCTCCTCCTCTTTTTCCTCCTCTTTCTCCTCCTCCTTCTCTTCTTCTTTCTTCTCCTCCTCTTCTTCCTCCTCCCCTTCTTCTTCCTCCTCCTCTTCCTCCTCCTTCTCCTCTTCCTCCTCCTCTTTCTCCTCCTTCTCTTCTTCCTCCTCCCCCTCTTCTTCTTCCTCTTCTTCTTCCTCTTTCTTCTCTTCTTCCTCCTCCTCTTCTTCTTCCTCCTCCTCTTCTTCCTCCTCCTCCTCCTTGCTGGAGAGTTGCAGTGTTTGGACTGTGGGCCCAGCAGGCCCGCATTTTCTTCACGCTGCTGTCTGCACGTACTTTGGTCATCCTACAGCTCCGGCCACTCTAACACACACTAAGTAGCATCACAGCAAAGAGCTTAAACTCAAATAGACAGTGGTTAGTTTTCATGCCTTCTAAAAGTGGGTGGCTTGGTGGTACTCATATAATTAATATAAGAAAAACTTGACAGAGTTTGCTGAAATATTTTAGATTGTCCCTCCCTACTCCTTTATCCTGGATGATTAAATGTCTGTGATCGCTTGAGCCGAATGTATTTTCCATTTTGTCTGTTTTCTCCTTGAGGTTCAGTGTCTTCTAGCCTCAGGCCTGCTGGTCCCTGTAATGTGCATGGTCTTTAGCCATTTATGAGAAAGCTGTACCCAGACTACAATTTGTTTTTCTTTATGGTTTATTGAAGGAAGATTATGAAGTGACTCGCAGGAGCACTGTCAATATGAGATTTCATTATAGTTATTAATGATGTTCGAGTGCTAATTTTTTTATGTAGTCATTGATGATTGGGGTTTTAACTATATCTTAATGAGAGAGAAGTCTTTAAAACCACTGTCACTTTTGAGTAGAACTAATTATAGAATGCCATTGTCAAGGGATGAGTCTTTTTTTTTTTTTTAGTTTAAATCTAGAGCTTTCTTTGCTTTCCCAAATAATTGCATTTATGATCTGAAGCACAATAGGAGTAGAAAAAGGATTAATTATGAAGACATCTTCTCCTCACTGTTTATACTATTAATACCATAGAAAAACCAGAGGAGGGAATAGACATATTTTTGTGGTGTGGGCCATGTTGTGCATAACCATTCCTGGGTCAGATTTCATAGGATTTTTGTGTGTTCCATCTCAACTTTCAAGGCCAATGCGAGTGCGGGAGGTCACCCCAAAGCTCTGGCTCCCCGTTATCTCACTCAGCATCAGGGGCATCTCTTCCCACCCAGGGTTTCTTTCAGGAAGCCGTAGAACATGGGTCCTTCTAACAATCAAGTGAAATCTGCTAAGGATGTGTGTGTATGGGGTCTGCTCACACGTGTTCCATATGAGTCAAGGTCAGCATGGAGGGGAGACAGACAGGTGGAGGGGTAAGTAGCCTGTCATGTGTCACATGAGACATGGTGCAGAGACTCAGGCCTGACTGTGTGGTTCCAGCGTCCATGCTGGAAGGAGGAGGAAGAATTTGGGGAATCAGAGGGCACAGCTGGGGCGACCAGCTGGCATCAGGTTGTGACTTTATAAATCCAGTTCAGGAGCTTAGGTGGTGGCTTCTCAACCTTCTGTCTGTGGTGGGGACTGCTTTTGTGTTATCGTTGTTTTGAAGTTTCTGGTGTGATGTGGACAGACAGATTTATAACCCCCTCACCACACGCCTGGAGCGCGGCTGTGTGCAGCTGCTTGTCCGGGGTTCTAGACACTCACTCTCGATTTCCGTGCCTTTTCCTAATTGCGAGCAGGCAGCAAATGAGGCGGGAGGGCAGCAGCATCTGACGGCTGCCCGGTTACAGGTTATGCCCTGTGGTGACGTGAGCATTTTCGGTGTTGGCGCCTGAGTGGAGAACGGATGATGAGAGGCAGAGAAGACTGACGGTGATGAGCCAGTTGTGAATCAGCGGTGCAGTCCTGGCAGGAGGTGACTGCGCTCTAAACCCTGGGTGGGGCTCCCCACCTGAGACCCCGGGAACAACCCTGGGGTGGCTCGGCATCCCTCCCACATTAGTGTTTAAAAATATCATCTCAGGAGCTAACATCGACGCACGTCCTAATCCATCTTCTGTCCTGCCGAGCCTGCCAGGCCTGTTGTTGAAGGAGGTTCTTTTCATGTCCTGGGTTCTCCTGGCCACCAGGCTCAGAGAGGCAGCCAACCTGGAGGCCTTGACGACAATGAGATGGCATCCCCTCATTAAACGGGCATCTTGTGCGGAAACTTGGGGTGACGCTAAGGGGCAGGGGCTTGAGAGAGAGGACAGGTGACCCCAGGAGCCGAGGCTGAGACCCTTCAAGCAGGGCGAGACATGAGCGGCGTGTGTGAGGGCCAGTGTGCCGTCCCACAGAGCTGGCTGTGGCCGGGGGCACAGGCTCAGGGCACTGGGGGTCCGCAGCTGGGGGCCGGGCATGGCTCTCACATCCGGTCACATAAGCGGGCTTTCCGGCGCGGGCACTGGGAGTCCCAGCAAGGACTTCCTCCTGGTAGCAAAGGCTAGAGGTTCAGTTCTGGTGGCCTTGAGCTTGACATCAATTTCTGAACATGCCTGGCACTTCCACGGATACTTTGGCATATACCCACTCTGCCATCCTCATGGTACATGGGCCAGGTGGGCAATGCCCTTGCTCTGAGGCACTGGAGGGTAAGACGTGTTAGGAAAGTGACTGATGTAGGTGGTTAGAGGGTGAGGCTGGCTGCTTCTACTCCATGCCGGCTGTCCCAGGACACCATGCCCCTTCAGCGGCCCCTGTCCTCAGAGTCCAGGACACTGACCACCAGGCGTGCATACGCAATGAGGGCCCGGAGCCCAGCGTGCACGACCGGTGACGGCGTGTGTGCACTAAGTCTCACTGCTGAGCCCTTCCCGATCCTTATGGATCCTCTGCCACGGAACAGCTATTGTTTTTGATATTTAAGCTGATTAGTAAATGAAACAAACACATCGTTTCACCATTCTGGGGGACACATGATAGATAATAAAAAGTAAATGTAAGGTCAAAGTAAGAGTGCGTGAGATAATAACGGAGGACGTCAGGGAGAGGAGCGTCAGTGTTCTAACTTTAAGTGGGAGGACTTTCATGCTCAGCATCCTTGAGCACTTGACACTTAATGAGAAAACTAAGGTAGGTCATCCCACACTCAAAGGCCACCTGCTAGTTCCATAAAGCCATGCTCACAGCATCATCGCGCTTTTTAAGAAGGCAGGGGGCTTGGGGTGCTCCTGCCAGCCAGTGTGACCTCTGCCAGCTTTAGCCTGTTCAAGGTCAACGCTGGTGACCACACATATAGTCCCAGCCCTGCTTTGGGTTGAGTGAATGAAAACAAGTTCTCATGACCTTCTGGGCAGTTTTCCCCACCGGTGAGTGAGCTCTGATCATAACTAGGATTTAACTGTGTGAAATGAAGGTGTAGGAGGTTATGAGTATTACGCTGCCATCCTCCTAATTAAATCCATCCTGCTTGGCCCACCACATGGTTTGATTTCTGCTCAGTGCTGGAGTGGTGGATTTGCAAGACTTATATGCTGCTGCCCTTATTACAGAAAGGGCCACACTGGCTGCGAAGCACCTGCCACCACTGCGAACCTCTTTCCCTTGGCATTTGTCTAGATGCCTTTAAGAGTAAGCAAAGATTTTATGTATTTCATGTTGTATACAGACTTAGAAAGACTGCCCCTCACCCCATACTTTAACATTGTCACCTGTACTTAATGAATTCTGGTGACCTGGGAGAGTATATTTTTTTTCCCCTTGGCACCAATCAGGGTAGAAAGACCCCCAAGAAAAGGTATGTATGCGTAAGGGACGGTTTGAATTTAATGAACAGACAGAGGTTCCAAGACCACGAGGTACTTAATCAGATGTGATCTGTGATGTGGAATATTGCAGGACTTAAAAAAGCCCAACCTCCAGAAGCCTCACTGGGTTGAAAGCCAAGTTCACCGTGGCTTGCTGACGTTGTTTAACGGCCTGTGTACTCTTCCACCCTGTTACACGCCCACTAAAGAAATAAAAATGTATGAGGGATAAAAAGGGTTCTGGTTTGTGAGCACAGAACCTCAGATGTGAATTAGAATGGTTTCTGGCGTTAAAACTACATTTTTATTTGCAGGTTCAAGTGCAACTAAGTAGCAGTTTGCAGAAATCTAATGGACGTACCTGCAAGGTTTACTTAAATGTGTGTCTATTCACCTTTCACCCTCATTAATATATCTGCACACTTTTTATCCAGGATGAGGCTGTTTCTAAATTAATCCTTCAGTAAAATGACTGCTCCATTAATAAGCCCTTACACACACGCACGCACCCACCCACACCCAAGAAAACAACCAAAGATATTTAGAGAAGTGTTTTAAATACATGGAAGTTCTCATTAACATGCTTCATTAGTGAGCAACTGCTGTGCGAAGCAATGGGTATCGTTAATTATGGAAACGCTTTCCAAAGTAATGTGGGCCTACCATCTAACCCTCACAACGAACTTGAATGCAGCTCGTGAAAAGCTGTAGCGTGATCTCTTGAGCGTTTGTAGCTGTTCACGTAGCCAGTGTGTTTTTTATCAGATACCTGAGTGTCTGCCGAGTCGGGCTAACGGCACAAAGTGGTCCTTTCTCCACACTGCCTCCCACCACGACGCTCCTCCCTCCGCAGGAGTTGCCGGCCCCGCTCAGTCGCGTGGACACGCACGCATGTCCGGGACACAGCTTGCTTTGATGCTAAGCCATTAGGCTTTATCATTTTAATTTTTTTTTTTAATCCTTTGGAGTATTACAGGTGTTTCATTATATGACACCTTTTGATGTATGTAAAGCACATTTTCATCATAGCAGTTACTATAACTAATGTCACGTGGAGGTTTGCACACATTCCAGGCCTGGAGCTCTAAGGGTGGATTGGAGAGCCCCCCGAGCCCCCGGGAGGCTTTGTGTTCCACGCGTGCGATTGGGGCTCTCCCGGGACCCTGAGCTTCCTGTCTGATGGGGTCCCTGTGGGCTCCGGGAGCTCTCCTGGGATTCTGAGTTGCCTTATGAAGGGGCATTATCACAACTGTGAGTGTATATAAAGAGCTTTCTTGAAAGGTTCTCTTTTTTAAAAATTATAAACTATTTTATTCTCCTAGAGACCACATCTAAAATTATTTGAAATAATATGACTTATAGAAATAATTCCTTTCGGTTTCCTTGGATATTACACAAAATCCATGATACAGAAGCAAGTATGTAGGTTAAAATCCTAAAAATAAATGTCCACTTTTGTTTCAAACTTCTGACACATTTTTTTTTTCCCTTGGTAATCAGGGAAGTTAGCTCAGACAGAAAGACTATTCCTGTGGATTATCAAAAGAATGATTTCTGACCCAAAACGAGTCTCTTGACTCTGCTGACATTTTCATAAATATTCAAAAGCAAGATTTGTTTATCATAGGTTTTTGGGTCGTCTCTTTTCTGGAGGGACAAAAAATAAATCTGAAAGTGAGTAAAAGTTGTGCGAAAAGTCAAATATTTTATTCACATCTAGAGAGCTGCGAGGCTGAAGAGAATTATTTTTATATCCGATACTTAAGATCTCAGTGACAGATATTCATTTCACATGGTGGCAGGGGCATCCTTAAGTAGTAGATAATTGTCACTAATGCCTTAGCAGGTCACATTGGTCACTAGTTTGGCTGAACGTAAGCAAATATAAGTGAACAGAGTTAGCAACAGGAACTGTGTGTGTTGTTAGGTTCCATATCTGTTGAATATGTTTCCATTGTTGGGCCTGCAATATAACTAAAACCATGGCTATTAAATTATTTTAAATTTGGTGACAGGAGTGTTATCACTGGTGATGAAACATGGTTGTATCAATATGACTGTAAAACAAAGTGTTAAAGTACACAATGGAAGCCAGCCAATTCTCCACGACCAAAAATGTTCCATCAGTCCAAATCACCAGTCAAAACTATGTTGCTACTCTTTTTCAATCTCAGAGGGATTGCTCATAATGAATTTGTACCAACTGGACAGTCAATCAAGTTGACTATTTGGAAGTGCTGAAAAGACAGCATGAAAAAGACGAAATCGACCTGAACTTTTCGCCAACAACTCATGGCTCTTGCATCACGACAATGCACCAGCTCACACGGCACTGTCTGTGAGGCAGTTTTTAACCAGTAAACAAATAACTAAATTAGAACAGCCTCCCTACTCACCTGATCTGGCTGCCAATGATTTCTTTCTTTACCTGGAGATAAAGGAAATATTGAAAGGAAGACATTTTGATGACATTCGGGACCTCAAGGATAACATGATGGTGGCTCTGATGGCCATTCCAGAAAAAGAGTTAGTTCCAAAACTGCTTTGGAGAGTGGACTACACCCTGGCATCGGTGCATAGCTTCCCTAGGGGACTTCAAAATTGACCATAGTGATGATATTCAGCAACGAGGTATGTGCACTTTTTCTAGGATGAGTTTACGAACTTATTTTTCAGACCTCATAGATCAGAAATTACAGATGTTAATAATACCCATGCACGGCTTTTGAGTAACTGTTAGACTTGACCACCATGTTACGCCTTACCATGCACACAAATGGTGATGCTTTTTTGTACCCATGTATTTTTTATGTTTTTCTCTGAGCTTGGCCTCTAACTGAGCCCCGAAGACTGTGTCAAACCCATATGATTCCCGCTCGCAGACAAGCACACAGATTTCTCAAGAAGCAGGGCTGTGGCAGGCTAAGGCTTGGCGTGTGCTCGTTGGGAGAAGTGGGAAAGGGACAGATGTGGGCGCATTTCTGAGGAGGCCCACAGCTCCCCGCTGAGCATGCCCACGTCCCATGGGCTGACAGCTCTGATTCCCATTGTCCAGGAGCCCTGAGGTCTCTAATTGTTTTCCAGATCGCTTAGCAATTAACGGCGCCTCTGTCCCTGGGCGGCCACTCACAGATCAATATCAGCAGCAGAGTCCAAGCTGGGAGGACCTAACGGGACTGGCAGAAGCCACTCCATTAATGGCTAAAGCCCTCGGGCCATGGCCGTGAGCCAGGGACCAGGACATGGTGATTCTCCCTCGAACACAACGCCACTCAGATTTCCTTCAGGGGACTGTCAAGGAAAGCTGCACCGCAGCTGAAATGAGCTCTCTGGATGTCATCTGCTCTTTAACTACGGTTATGCGATATATTTCCCAACCTTTTGATATTCTGGTATTTGTTACAATTGTATTCTAAGAGATTATTATTTTTAAAAGCTTGCACTTATTTCTTTGCCCCATCAAAGTGCTCAGTACTAATTAAAACCATTTCCATGTGAGCTTAGTTACACAGCAGGGCTGTCGGCCACGCCATCGGAGCTTACAAGGGAAGGGTTCTGTCAGAATCAGCATAACTGCCCCCCACCCCCACCCCCTGCCCTTAACTTTGCTCATTTATTAAAAATGTGCTCCAGGCTACATCTGGGTTTGAAATAAATAAGCCAAGTTCTAAATTAAGTAGAAAAATTCAATGTCCCTGGCCACGTTTAGGTCTTATCAGTATAAAAAATGGTTTTAAAAATCTGCATTTGAGGAGCTCCAAGTAGGCTCATTACCAGAAAAAAATATATTAAAACCACTGATTTTGTTAAAATACTGGTTAACCAATTAGAAAAAAAAAAATCTAAGAAGGAAAAAAGTACCATAAATACTAATAACATTATATCATAATAATATTTAAGGTTATAATAGTAATTGAGAGGAATATTAAAAACTTCTTCATTGGAATCAGAGTCACCTTGCTCATGCCAGCTTTTTAAACAGAATTTTGTCTCAAAATATCCTAGGAAAGAAAAAAAAACAAAAAACTGCCCTGACTATGGAAATGCAGATAATATATCTTCCAGATGGGTAAAAATTAAAAGGGATTTCCAGCATATTAGCTAATTGTTTCTTATAGAATAAATGGGCAGTTTTACTCTTTAGATAAGAGTAGTTTTAGTTGCCTAGAAGCCCCCAAGTGTCAATCTGAGAGTTAATCATATGCCTCACACTGTCTAAATGGATGCAACTCTTCTTCATTCAAGTCTGTGAAATATTTTCATTCTATAATAATTCATACGAGATGATTCTGTTTGTTTGTGTGTTTGTTTGAGAGAAGATGAGAGAGACAGAGAGACAGAGACAGAGACAGAGAGAAGGGGGAGGGCCCAAAGCCGTCTCCGTAGTGGTGCATCATTAGTTGTGACGTGGTTTCATTCCACACAGGTGGGTGTGGGGCTGCGGGGGTGGGAACTGAGCCGGGGGCCTCCTGCATGGGAGGCGAGAACCTTCGCTGCCATCCCAGCAGTTACTAGTTGTGCAGCAGTTCAGCATGTGGGTTTGCAGGGGCCTGGGCTGGGAATCGGTCCCCAAACCTTGCAGTTGTGAGGCAAGTGCTCAACCTCTGAGCGGTCTCGACATCCCTATATGAGGTGATACTAGCACGTTTTCATTTGGTCACGGAGCTTGAACATGACAAACGTGCTGACAGCACCCAGGGCAAGAGAACAAAACACTGGACGCAACCATCACTCTGGCTTGTTGAGAGGGACGCCTAAGGAATACATGAAACCATTGATTATATAGCACATGAAAACCAATGAAAATGTAGTGTCCTTAGACACAGGAAAGGACAGGTTAGTAGGACTAACACGTGCCTGGGGAGGAGTAAGACTCGACAGCTTTGCACCTGTTCCCTGTCATTGCACTTGCTGATTGAACTCTTCATGAGGAAGAGCATCAGAGCAGAGCAGGTAGACTGTGTGAAGAAGACGAAACACTTTCCTCCCCAACAGCTTTCTGGTGAGCGCTCTTCCTCCATAAAGCATCTCTTCACCGACATCTGGCCACTTGACAATGATGGGCACGGGGCCAGGACTTAGTCGTCGGGGAGGGCGTGGTCCTGTGGTTTTGAGGCCAGTGGGAGATGCAGAGCCTGGTGAATGTGACGGCATCCAGACGACCAGAATTCTGATACACTAGATAGCAAGCCATGGTCGTCAGAAAGTGGCAGGACACCTTGCATTCTGAGGTGCTGTGACCCTCATTGCTTTGTGGGGGAGGCACGGCTGAATGACAGCAGCCACGCCTGTGTGCCCAGCCCAGATATGCCACGCGAGTTCCTCAGGGCCACCACGCTGTTTCCCTGTCACTTAGCTCCGTGCCTATCGTACTGATACTGTGCCGTCATGTTTGGGGAGACAGCCCTCTTTAATTGACATCCTATATTGAAGTTTTCTGCTATCACGGGGCCTTTGTTATTTTTTTAACATTCTGCTATTTTATAGTGCTCGTCAATGTACATTGACCATTGTGTGCATTTCTGGTTCTTTGAATAAGACAAAATACTATCAATAGGCTTGTCGCATCGCAAAGGAGGTTACTAATGTATATCAAAAAATAATTTCTCTAAGGACAGCAGTGTACACGTCAGTAGAATATAAAAGTTTGTACTCTTGCCTACACGGATAAAATCTTTATTACTGTTATTTTCATTTTCATAAATATTATAGGACAAAAACATTAATATACGGATCTGCAGCTTTTTCATTAATAATAAGGTTTACTGGCCAGTTGTAATTTTTATTTTTGTGACTTTCTTTGAGACATACCATGTCCATTTTTCCGCCAGAATGTCCTCCTGGTTGACTAAGACTACTTTAGCATTAGATGTATTATTTTTAGATATAAGTTGCACAATTCCTTTTACTTTTTCATCTACCTTGCAAGTTAATGTTTTATTATTTTTGGCATACAGTTTGAAAGTTTCTGTAGTTGTATGTATTGATTTTTCTTTTTTTTAATTATCTTTTTTTTTAAACTTTATTTTATTTTATTTGACAGAGAGAGAGAGAGAGAGGGATACAGAGACAGAGAGAGAACTGACCTGGGGGAACTCCCCAGCTCAGCACATGGGTCTGCGCAGGCCGGGACCGGGACCCGATCCTCAGTCCCCGGTGCTGCAAAGTGAACACTTAACCCACTGAGCCATCCTGGCTTCCCCTGATTTTTCTTTTATAGCATGTTATTTGCTTTTCTTTATGGTTTTATAATAATACTCTCCTCCCCCAACCCCCACCTTAGGTTTTGCCAAATGGAGTTTGTTCTTTTATTTGGAAAATAGTCATTCCAGTTAGATTGACATATTTTTTTTAATCTTATTTTCTCTAAGAATGAAAGACTTCACAGATATTGAGATAATGGGAGATAATCTGCCTAATTCATTTTCCTCAACTCCTACCCCCTTGCCAATTTTATACAGGTAATCTAGATGTTGTATTTATATTATTTTGCTTAAATTATTGTTCATATTATTTTCCTTGTTCTGGTAATTTTGATTATTTTTACCAACAATATGAATACATTTAGTTATTGTGGTGCTTTATAATTTTTCTTACTCACTGGAAACACTTTGTATCACACTTTCCCTATTCACAGCTTTTAATTCTGGTTTCTGTCTTGGTTTTCTGGAATGTATATCAACATTTTCTATTAGTAGTGTTTTCACATCTGAGGATATCTTCACTCTTTGAGATCCCACTTTCTGCTCCGATCAGACAACTACAAAAACATAGATCTTATGTTGTCTTCATTTGTGTGCATATTTCTGAGAATTTGAATTTTAGGAGAAAAGCATTACTTTCAAACCCACCATCGTCCTTAAGAACAGGCTTAGTTTGTATGAAAAAAAAAACCAAAAAAATAGGATAAGAGAAATAAGAGATTGTAAATGCTTTTATTAAAGTTTTTTTTCTTTTTCTTTTTTTAGGATTTATTTCATTGGTTTTGACAGAAACAGAGATAGACAGAGGGAAGGGTGAGGGCCCAGAACAGTCTCCATAATTGAACTTCATCAGTTTTTGACATGGTTTTTGTTCCATGCAGGTGGGCGGGGGCCTCGAAGGGTGGGAACCGGGCTGGGGGCCTCCCGCATGAGAAGCTCACCACAGTTCAGCACATGGGTCCACACGGGCCGGGGCTGGGATTCGATCCTTGGTCCCTAGGGCTGCAAAGAGAGCGCTCAACCCACTGAGCCATCCCGGCTTCCCCCCTTTTTTTTATTGTTAAATTTATTGGGGTAACATTGGTTGGTAACAGTTAGATAGTTTTTAAGTTGATAGTAAACTAAGTACTTGAGCCAGTTTGCTGTGACTATGTATCTACTGTGTATAGAGGGAGGAGAAATATGAGCGTACGGCTCAGAGTTGTTTTGGCTGCGAGTTTGTGGTCATGTGAAGGAAGAGTGGCAGGAATCATAGAGGAGCTGTCAGAATTCTCAGTTGCAGATCATTTAAAAAGTGAGCCATTTAAGCCAACTGAGCAAATGTGCAAGCTCCTAGCAGCCATGGCTCACACAACAGCTAGACTAGCTTTGTACAAAGGTGCTCGTCTGGTGAAGGAGGTGCTGGGCACCAGCCGTGTTTATTACGTGTGGACATTTAAAGTCGTAAGGACAGTGCACAACGCTTGGTGTGACGGCTCGTTACCCCAGACCTCCCCTTACTCACACCACCTGGTACCCACGTCCTCTGGTGGTTCCCTCTCATGTGACTTGCTGAATGGGACCATGGAAGTTTGAAATGTCTTACACTGTGGGACTTGTCCACTTCTGCTCCTGGGAGGGACTTCTGCCACCATGAGCACGTGCCTCCTGTGGGAGGGAAGACCAAGTGTGGAAGGGCCCCTGACACGTGAGTGAGGTAGCCCTGGACTCCAGCTCAGCTCAAAGTTAGCAAACGCTAACGGATACACTGTTCTTTCTTTCACTTAGAAAATTGACAATGTTTTACTGGTGTTAAGTTACAGTGATTTAAAGACTGAAGAAAGGGGGAAACTCTGGTCTAACACTAGCATTTTATTCCTGCATCATGAATAGTTTGATCAGAATAACCAGTGACTCATGATTATAGTTGATGCATAAGTGAGCACTCTTTGATACTTAGGAAATGAGGCAATATACGTATTACTAAATATGTTACCATTAGTGATTTTTCCCTCTCAATTTAACTTTAAGGATATGGCACCAACAGTGGTATTCAACTTCATTTGAAAGTCAAAACATTGAAGTTAATTTGTAAACATTTTTTATGGAGTTGAAGCTAGAGAGTTGAGGAACAATTAAGTTAATTAAAGCTTGACTGTATATATATGTAATGGATATACTTTGTACTAATGCATTCTTAGTGTTTAGTTCACCCAGCAGGATTAGAACTGTATGTGTTGGTCTAGTCACTCTGAACCTATAGTATTGAAAACACATGAGACTCATTTTAACATAAAACGTAACATTTTAAAATTAGGCTCCTCTCCCCCACACTATAATCTTGTCTCTCACCTCTTTCCTCCTTGCAGTTATTTGCATATTTGTTGAACCTTTGGCAAGTTGAGTAGATTATATATAAAACTTAGCACATGTGTTCTCATGTAGAATAATAGTGGGCATTTAAATTTCTGAAACATTGTCAAATGTATTACCATCATGAGATTCAAATTTCCCTAATCTTTATTTCAGGTCTATTTTATTTTTATTTTACAGATGTAGAAATGAAGGCCCAAAGAAATTAATTAAATTGCTGGCCACATACTTGTTTAGTGAGACTCTAGATCTTGAGTCCAGGCCTTGTTTTATCATATTTTACATTTTAATACTATATCTCTACAATACATCAAACACACAAGGTACCCATTTAAAACAAGACAGTTTACATACCATTAAACAAACTAAATATTTTTGCTCCCAGATGAAAGGTAGCCTAGTTAAACTATTAATATTCTGTGAGAATGCATTGACATGAAACAGTTGCATATGTGTCTATAAATAGTTACACTGTGCATTTTAATCCTCAACTCACATGATTTTATTGAAACAACTTATTCCCTAAGAAGGTTAAAAGATATAGAGAGTGACCAAAAATGTCATATCTAGGCATTATTACCACTACATTTTTTTTTTAAAGAGGAAGAGTAAATTAAACGTAGACGTGTAGAAAGTAGAGCTTGTGGGTGGCCTTAGGAAATAAATGATCGCAACGCGAACTCAAACGAAACTCCTATCTGGAAAAGTGGTTGAGCTTCATGAGTAGCTGCAGCTGGGAGAACCAGGCACATGACAATTAAAATTGCACACATGGACGTGAACGTGCCTGAGCCCCTGGGAGTGACCGTGCCCAGCTGCTGTGGACTACACATCAGGAAAGAGTTTAGGATCCAGTTGAAAACAAAGTTTATAATTCCTCTTTAATGCGTTTTGGAAACTCAGGCCATGGAGTGCTATGAAAATGATGCAAATGTGCTATCTCTGTGTGATCAATAAGGTGAGCCAGGTGCCGGAGCCAGCTCCATGGACTTGGCAGTGCCCCGTGTGCAGAATCCCAGATGAGCCGCCTGTCACTGCTTCCTACTCAAGCTCATTAGACACCTCATTCTTTATCTTATTAGCACCAGAGCCAGCTAGACAGTCATATCCAAAGGTCACCTTTAACAATGCCTAGTTACACCAGAACATCCATCAAGACGTTGTTAGTGCAGCGTGTCAAATGCAGTGGTAGGAACAACTCCAGTGGTAAAGAACCATGAGCCCTAACCGTGTCCTTCCCTCAGTACACCCTGTGTGTGCCTTTGAGTCCCAGAGATGCCACACTTGTATGACACGTGGCCCATCAGCCTCTCTTTTCCACGACTACTCTTTGGGCTTCTAGCTGCACACCGGTGAGGGCGTGCATTTTGATGTCAGAGGACCCGGTTTTGCATGCTAGCTGTGTGACTGCTTCCTCTGGTCATGACACTGACCACAGGAAGTTGCTGAAGGTTTAGGGTAACCAGCCTCCCGAAGCATCTGGCACACGTTAAAGTGCTTGGTAAGCGTTCATCATCACCATTACAGTTCCTGCCCATTTGGGGGGCTTACCCTCACCATCAGGAGTCCCCTTCAGTAGCCTCTCGCCTCGGGGGATGTCCTTTTTATTTCTGTGGATTGTGGGCCCGGGGCTTGGCTTCGTTCGCGTTGTCACCAGTGCATGAGGCAGCGCTGGGGCGTGGTTGCCGTACATGCTATAGATCTGATGCACAAGGGACTCTTCGTAAAATCACATTGGGGTGGTGGAGGCACTCCTTCAAGAACGTGACCTCGCTTTGTGACTTTCCTACAGTGACATTGCTTCATCACCGATGATGTGCTGTCTCCACTGGTATTTTGATTTCACACTGTTTAAGGACGACGTGTACTACAAATACTTGTGTCCAGTATTTTCACATAATCTGAACATACTTTTTCAAACACCAAAGTTAAGAACAGAACGCCGTCCTTCATATAGCTCCAAATGGCTAAATAGGAAGTTTTCTTTTGGATATGATAAATTCAAAGACACTAGATTGGCTAAGGGGATAGTTTGCCCACTATTACCAGTTTCTCCTTTAGCTATTTGATGTCTTATTTTTAACAACAATGGCCAAAGGTTAATGTGGATTTAATCAAATGGAAGACATTCAGTGTGATCCTGGGTATCACATACGATGTTAGTTATGTGCTTCAGGAAAAGGAAAAGAGGGAGTAATTATGAAGAAATATTTTAAGGAGTAAAGGAATATTTAAAAACATAGAAACTCATTGTAACAACTATATATAGTGCCGGGGGGTGGGGTTCTAGAGTATTGGGGGAGGATCACTATATAAATCATATAAATGTCTTACCTCTACGCTGTACACCTGAAAAGAACATAAAATAATATTGAATCTCAACTAGAACTAAAAAAAAAATGTAATTAAAAAAAAACACATAGATGCTCTTTTCAAGCCTTTGATCCTTGATTTAATGAAGTAATTTTATTTAATTTACTCTTGTTCTTAAGTCATTCAAGTTACTCATACACATTATTTATGGGGAAAATATCAGCTATTTAGGTGCATTCCTATGAGTTCCTGGAGGCATCTGAGAAAGGTACCCCCTTACTTTTTAATAAAGATAATACCGGTATCTAAACATTATGCTATAGTTGATAATGCTGTTCACACAGAATCTAAACAAGGAATATGGACTCTATAGACTTTAGTATTTATTTCTGACAACCTGACACATTAATTTGGACTGCCTGTGACAAATTTCTCCAAAGTACTATTTTCAAAAACATTGCATAGGAAATAGTACATGTGTAACTCATCGAAGTCTTATGGTTAAATGTATGTGGAACTTATTATAAGTATTTCCTGTCTTATTT
This sequence comes from Craseonycteris thonglongyai, assembly GCA_004027555.1. NCBI lineage: Eukaryota > Metazoa > Chordata > Mammalia > Chiroptera > Craseonycteridae > Craseonycteris > Craseonycteris thonglongyai. The sequence continues at coordinate 30,676 of PVKE010004465.1, read as the reverse complement.
TCCATGGGTGATTACACACTCTTCTCCCCAGAATGCTTTAAGAGACTTTCATAAAATGCTGACACACAGGAAAAAAAATATACATGTCACTATGTCCACAAAGTGTTCAGAAATTTGTGTGACACTCTTAGCCAGGCAATATGCTTGTCAATAGCGGTTACCTTTAGTGTTTGTTAGCTTGAATGAGGAACGAGAATTTTGTCAGACATTCACAAGTAATCTGAGACTTTGAAGGAGGTAGGTGAAGAAGAGGAGGTATACTGGTCAGATATTTTTTAGAATTTATGTTTGTTTGCTATTTTCTCCTTGTAAGTCTGGGGTTATGGATTTCTGAAAGGTAATGTATTATATTTAATGTTAATTATGTTAAAGAAGTTATTTAGATAGAAGTTTTAAGGCAATTGTAATCTTTTTAGAAGACCAATGACATTTTTTTTTTAATTCTCATTCTCTAAGAGTCAATAAATCCTTTTCATGTCAATCAACAAATAGCACACGGGAAATGGTAATATATTTTTTATTTAAACTATTGATCTGTTTATACCTGAAATTTTGCTTATGTCAGGAAATGAGCAATGGGTAAAGCCTTTAAATTGGCATTGATATTTGTCATTGGTCCTTTTGAAAGAAAAATTGAGTGTTCTCTTCCCCCCTCCCCTCCACCATTAGGCAATTGCTGTAATTTTCACAAGCTCTACATAGCCTTAACTTGTAGTGAGCCAGTTTTCTTTATCACCTCCCACATACTTTCTATATTTGAACAAAGCTTTCACTGTAACAAGCAGCACTGATAAAGATGATTCTGGTGGCAGTTTATTTGTTTATACCCCCTTCCCCCCAGCTGTATTTTCCTTAAGATACTATTTTTTCACATGTATGTTCTTGAAAATGTGTCTTTTTTTTCAAGCTATATATTTAGGGCTTCTCATATTCCCCGATGGAGGCAGATGACAATACCATGTGACCCATACAGTCTGTTCAGTGTGTCTGTCCCGGATTCCTGCTGAGCCCACATGGCGGCCAAGTGTACTTTCATCGTTGCGGCCACGGTTGCTTACCAGGTCGTCACCACTAATTCCATAAAATGCTATGAAACACAGCGCGGGTAGAGATGTGGAATCATAAGAAAACTTGAGATAAGAAAACAAAGTCTTCAAGAAAAGTTTTGGGTGAATTTTAAGAAATGAGGGCTAGAAATTCAGCTAGAGAGACACACAATGTTTGGTGAAGACCAGAGAGTAAGAGATGGCCATTTGTAAGTGCTTGGTGAGCAACATGTAAAAAGCATATGTTCCTATAGTATTATGTTTTTAATATTATTTTATGTTTATGATCTAATATGGACTACTTATGGAACGGTACTTTCTTGCCTACAGTGACACACAACTCCTCTGTATTTGTCTTCGTACAATATCAAATAATAACTTACTATTCACATAACAATAGCAGACAACACTGTGGTGCAGACCATGCACAGCGCCTGGCATTGAGGGCATAGGAAGGGCAGACACCCCAAGGAGGGAGATGCATGTCCATACTGAGAGGGGAATGTCTGTGTCACCCCTGGGCTCCCAACTTCAGATGTTATATCTGATGAGGACACGGTGACATGTGATGTTCGTTGACCTAGGGTTCATTCTGTGTCATTAGCTGTTCTGTCTGTTGGCTATTGGGTATCTGTGTCAGCTGGCAGCTTCTGGGTGGAATGGCTCTTGACCAGGAGAGGGAAGCCCATGAGAGTGAGCCTCTTACATAGGTGCCTGATCCCCACGTGACAGTCCATAGGATCCAGTGTCTGTGCATCGAATCCTGTACACTGGTCGAGAGTTGTGCTGGCCGAGGCCTGGCTGGCAACCATGTCCATCATGAATGAAGTGCTTAAAAGGAACGTTTTCTTTCTGATCAGACTGAACCAGGACACTAGATTTGCTAAGATGACAGCTTGACCAGTATTATCAGTTTCTACAATCAACAGTTCAGTCAGCTCTTTGATTTGTAACAAGTAGCAAAAGCTATTGTGCTAAATCAATGACATCCCGTTGTCTCATGCATATCTGGGAGCATAACACACGAGGCTGGTCATGTGCTTCAGGACCGAGAAAAGGAGAGTAATTGTGAAATTCTGAAGTTACACATCATGTCCAATATCTCTGACACGGTCGGTTTCTCCAGCGTCCAGTGTTCCATGTTACTGGAAATGGGCAGTGCCTGGGACTTCGAATGAAGTAATTAAGCAGAACATCAGTTAGCGATTCTGAAGGTGACCCAAGGTGTGATCTGTGTGTGTTTATACATCAGTTAAGACAGGAGAGAGGGGAAACAGAAAGGAAAATAATTTTCGTCTCCTGATCGCTATTAGACCCATTCTGGGACTTCCCTGGTTCTGCCCCATCAGGAACTCCTTCCCCAGCTGCCTGGCTCTCAGGCCCACGGAGGACCCAGGGTGCTCACTGACTACACACTCAGGCACTGCCTGGAAGCCATTGGCAGCTCTGTGGTGCCAGCTGTCACTTGGGACCACAGCCTTGTGTGGTCGCAGCTCCCCCAGGCCTCTCTGGTGGGGTCCTTGTTCTCACCTCACAGCCTGGTTTTGGGGCTTTGGTGATGTCATCTGCCATCGTTTCCTCCAGGGCTCCTCAGTGTGTTCTGTTTGGCCATTCAGCTTTGTCATTGTGGATCCCCTGGGTGACGTGTCCTCCTTACCTAGAGATAGTTCTGTTTTCCTGAGTGACTGCCAGGGATGATTTGCTTATCTCTGTTGAAACTGGAAACCTGAATGAAATGAATCGTTTTTGATACAAATACAATTATCGTCTCAGATTAACTTCAAATTAACTTCAGAAGAGATTAACTCAACACAGTAATCTGGGAGAATCAGAATCATTAAAGATTTAGTATCCCCCTCTCCCCGGCTCCCTCACCCCACTTCCCATAAAACAAAACCAAAGACAGGCCCAAAGTTCCATCTATGCTGATGCCTAGATAATACCAATGCTATTTCAACTTTTTATGATGTTTCAAAGATAAATTTTCCACAACTACTTTGTGAAAAATTTTGACACTGATACCAAAACTGAAAGTGTTCTTTTTATTTTTTTAATTTTATTAAATTTATTAGGGTGACATTGGTTAATAAAATTATATAGGTTTCCAGTATACAATTCTATCATACATCATCTGTATATTGCATTGAGTGTTCACCACCAAAAATCAGATCTCTTTCTGCCACCATAAATTTGACCCTCTTTCCCCTTGTCTACTTGCTCTCCACCCACTCTTCTGTCTAGAAACCACCATACTGCTGTCTGTGGCCTTGAGCTTTTGTTTGTTTGTTGATCTTATTTGTTCATTGGTTGTTTTCAGTTTTATATCCCACATGTGAGTGAAGTCATATGGTTCTTGACTTTTTCTGTCCAACTTAATGCACTTAGCATGATGATCTCAAGGTTCATCCATGTTGTTGCAAATGGCAATATTTCATCTTTTCTTATGGCTGCGTAATATTCCATTGTATAAATGTACCACAACTTCTTTATTTAGTCATCTATCAAAGGACACGTTGGTTGTTTTCAAGGCTTTGGCCCCTGTAATCAGCGCTGCAATAAACATACTGTATATATCTTTACAGGTAAAAGTTTTCAAATTTGGGGGTAGATACCCAGAAGAGGGCTTGCTAGTTCTATTCTTAATTTTTTGAGGAATCTCCATACAGCCTTCCACAGTGGTTGTACCAATTTACATTCCCACCAGCAGTGTCTGAGGGTTCCTTTTTCTCCACAGCCTCTCCAGCACTTGCTATTTCTTGTCATGTTGATGACAGCCATTCTAACAGGTGTGAGGTGGTGTCTCATTATGGTTTTGATTTGTATATCCCTAACAGCTGGTAAAGTTCAGCATCTTTTCATATATCTGTTGGCTGTATGTCATCTTGGGATAAGTGTCTGTTCATGTCCTCTGTCCATTTTTTAGATTGGTTTTTGTTGTTGTTGTTATTGTTGTTGTTGAGTACTTTACATATTTTGGATATCAGCCCCTTATCATAGGTATTTTTTGTAAATATTTTCTCCCGTTCAGTCGGTTGCCTCTTTGCTTTGTTGATGGTTTCTTTTGCTGTGCAGAAGTTTTTTAGTTTGATAAAGTCCCATTCATTTATTTTTGCTTTTACTTCCCTTGCCATTGAGGTCACATTCATAAAGTCCCCTCTAAGACCAAGGCCCATGACTTTAGTACTTATGTGTTCTTTTACGTAATTTATTGTTTCGGGTCTTAGATTAATGTCTGATCCATTTTGAGATAAGTTTTGTGTGTGGTGACAGCTTAGTTTCTCTCTTTTGCTGTGGCTATTCAATTTTCCCAGCACCATTTACTGAAGAGGCTCTCACCTGAGAATGAGCACCCAGTGCAATCAATATACAGAGGATGTGTTAGAGAACTGTATGTATACTTGAAACCTGTATGATTTTACTAACCTATATCAACCCAACAAATTTAATACAAAACTTAAAAAAATGTAGATGAATCTCATTCACGTCAATGTACAAGGGCTGTCCGGAAAGTATTCAGCCATATAACTGTTCTAGTTATATTGACAATGGCTGTATTTTTTCCAGACAGCTCTCATATAAATGTCAGTGAAAACATTCTAAATAAAATATCAACAAGAAATTACAGGACCACATTAAGAAAGTATAATCTGTTACTATGAATGAGAAACACTCTTCTATACATTTCTTTAATAGAAGGAACCCAACAAAGTCATCATTTTTTCCATTTTATGCATCAAAGGAAATTAGGCAAATAAAAATTTTAAGATACAGTTACTAAGATAAAAAAGCAGCTGGGGATGCTGGGATGGCTCAGCGGGTTGAGCACTTGCTTTGCTGCCCTGGGGTCCAAGGATTGAATCCTGGCCCTGGCCCATTTTGACCTATATGCTGAGCTTAGGTGTGCCACCAGTTCAGTTTTTGCCTGGGCCCATGTGGGAGGCCCCCAGACTGGTCCCTGCCCTGTGAAACCCTGCACCCACCTGTGCAATGAAACTATATGGGAAAATAATGATGTACAACTATGTAAACTGCTCTGGGCCCTCCCCATCCTCTCTGTCTCTCTCTGTCTCTGTCAAAAAAAAAAAAGCAGACAATATTTATTCCTTCATCAATAGAGATTACAATTTGAACATTATTGCACAAGATAACCAATTAATAAGCAAGACCATAATATTAAAGATGGTGTTATATAAGTCTTAACAATAAATTTTAAAATCTTAGGGTCTTAAGAAAAATAATTTATCTTGAAAATAAATTGCCAATACATTTGTTCTCACTGCAGAACACTGACAAGGATGACTAAAGTTTAAATTTTTACATTATTCTCTGTTTGGCATCCAAAAGTTATTGAGTGAGTACTCCTGTCATTCATCCCAATTTGATATCTCATCAGTGCAGATTTTCAGCCTTGATTTATAATCCCAAGTGGCCTTGGCATTTCTTTTTACTATTTCAGAAAACATATTTCCTTCTTAATTCTCTAAAGTTCTTTTTGTAAAAGTTGCTCATAAAGAATATTTGCACTTATACATTCGCAAAGAAAACATCGCATTTGTTAAATTCTGGATGGCAAAATTGAGAGCCCATGTAAAACTAAGTGCTAACCCAAATGGGTAGTGAGTACAGATAGATCCCATGGGTCACTCTAAACACATTAAAATACTTGTATTGCTAAAGATAACTCATGTAACCATAGTGTGACACATCAGCAGGCGTTAGAGACAACATGGTGATGGAGCATCATGGGTTCAAGGAACAGTTATGATTGGTCAACTTTAATTATGATGTTTGGACTGCCTGTTCATGTGATAACTCAGGGAACAGTTTGCTTTCACAGGCAAGCTGAGGCTCTGCCTTCGGTTCTAGTAATCATTGAATGTGCACTTAGCATCCAAAGGCGTGGGGAGGGCAGGGCTCTGAAAGATGAAGGCATACATTATGAAAAACTAAACATGACCTGAGACCAAAGATTATTCTTTGTGGATAGTTATTTTGATTTTCAAATTGTAAATGTTATCGAACACTGCTTTGGAAATATTCCCCTTTCTTTCTTTTCTTTTACTGCCTGCTTTTTGAGACTATTGGATTGTATACTTGGCATGAATACAAACAACATAAGGACAACCAAAAGGAAATTAATCCATCACAGTTCTAATTTCAATTTGCCTATTTTTATCATTCACATTTTTTACCATCTGGAAATTTTTCCATCACTAGCTAAAAATATGATATTCCTTTTCAAATACTTCGAAGTATCAACAGCAGATGCATGGAATTTTATTCTTATTGTGTATGAAATTATTTAGCATGCTTAAAGAAATCTGCTAATTGTAATGATTCTTCATATGAATACATAAAATACTACATACATGTATGCATGTATAAAGATTGATATTTGGGCTCAGTGAAGTCAAAAAGTAAGAAAAATATTTATAAATATGAAAACACTGGCTTGAGTTGTATTTATTTTGCATGAAAACCCTTATAAAATTAATAAATTTCATGATATAGTTTTTATAATTATCATGATAAATAAAGGAAATTATAGTTAGATATATGCATATACTTTTAAATCCTGACCTAAGGCAGTCAAACAAGTAGAAAAATTTTAATAACATAATTAAAGTTAGCTAACTAGTCATTTGAGTTAACAGTTGTATTTAAAACCAATGTAAGCTACTATCCATAGAAGAATTTGAATTTTCTCTATGCTTTGTGGAAAAAATGTATATTGTTGTGAGTGTATACATGTGTGTTTCATACATATGTATGTATATATAGTCTGTAATTCTGCATAATTACAAAGATAATGCATTCTTTTCAGATTTTAAGTTCATATTGACTCTAAGGCTATTGAGTCTTGGATTTTGGGGGAGAGTCTCAGTTTTCTCTGAAATAATTCTAACCTAACTGTGCCATACTTGGGTGATGAGTTGCCTTCATACACTAGGAAAGTAAATGGTGTGATATTTCACCAGCAAACCAGTGGAGATGTGCTCCTGCCATCCATTCGTGAGGCAAAGGGACGTCTCTCAAGTTAGAAGGACTGCAGCTCTCACTCTGTTTCTCTCTCTCCAGTGTTTCTCTTTATGATGCTTGTTTCTTCACATTATCAGTATAAATGTTAAAAAAGAGATGCTATTTTAAAGAGTAGTTTTCTTCATTGTCTTCCTTTCTTTTTCTCCTTTTTTCTTAAATATAGTTTGATAGCATTGGGTCAAAGTCTTTCTGCCTGTGTTTGATGTGATATTTCCTGATCCCACAGATATTTTTCCTCATTAGTTTCCATTACTGCTTTCATCATTTTTATTTCTATTGTATTATTGATATTTTGGTGTCTTATTCTTAATATATATTATAACCTTTTGGAAAACCTTTTGTCGTTACATATATTTATTTATATTTTTATGATATTGTTAAGCCTTCTAAAGTTTGAATGATGATGATAACATAATTCCAATTAAAATAGGAAAGTCACAAACTTTAATAACCAACAATGTATCAAAGGCATATTATGTTTAATTAAAATTCAAGTAATGTTTATGTTTTAATTAAAAACATCACAGCATAATTATATACAAACTTGTGAATAATGAAGACCTATTTCATGATGATAACTGCCTTGAAAAGTAAGGCATTTTTCTTTATTTTCAACGTGTATCCAATCTAAAGTGTGTACATGTAAGTGTAGTGCTATATGAGGGCTGTCTGGAAAAAATCCAACCATTTGTCAGTATAGCAAGAACAGTTACATTCCAGACAGCCCTCATATGTAGGTGAGTACCTGCCTGTGTATATATGTGGTATTTGTATGTGGATATAAGTATATTAGCTACCTGAAATTCTATTCCTTTCATAAAGCCTCAAAACAGCTTTTTAAAGCATACTACTTTTATAACTATTTCTCACTAATCAATGTCTCAAAATTTTTATTTCATTAAATCTATTAGTTCATAACTCTTTCACATTAATTTTCTAATAATGGCTCTTTTGAAAGTATTTTTCTATGGAAATTCTGTAAATAGGAACAGGCTTACTATGCAGTTACTTACAAGAACTCTCTAAAAACATGATGATATGTTGTCTGTTCCCATAAAGCTCGTAATGGGGATGAAATGCCCAAGGCAAGCCTGTCTTTTCTGCTTTCAACAGGGAAACATCAAAGGAAGGCCAATTTGCATATAAATATATGCAATTGTTCATAAATAAAATCTTTGTGCCTTGAGATAGAAATGAACAAGCGTTCTTAAAAGTTTCTTTCAGAAGCAGTTTCCTAAAACTACAATATACGGTAAGGACTATGGGTTTGAAATAGTTGACAGTGTGGCTTGTGATCTTTAAGTATTCAAAACCCATCAAGCTTACTTGGTGAATAGTAGATAGAGAAGCGGCTTCTTGACACATGGCATTTCATTCTCGCGTTTTAGTTAGGATCAAAGGTAGCACTTTCTGGTTAAAATTAGATGTATCAGTACGGTGAGTGTGTGAAAATAGTGAATTTCTAGAAAATATACTTTAAAGAAGAGAGAAAACATTACTGATGAGATCACGTATCTGAAGAGTGTTAGTGGACAATAGCAAATCAAAAGGCCCTGAGCGATGAAATCGATAATAACTGCCCTGTGGACACAGACATGGAGCGTGACATGGAGCCGCCCACTGGCCTGCATGACTGTGAGTGAAGAGATGATTCTTATTTGAAGTCTCTGAGCTTTGAGTTAGTTTGCTACACAGGATATTGTGGCAAACGTTAAGTGAAACAGAAACCTTGTGATTCAGGGATGAAAAAGTGGATAACTCTCCCCACCCATGTGTTTTGATAAACAAAAACTGTATCTAATAAATAGCTTCGTTAGATATTGGCAAGTATCACAGAGAAAAGCTAAGCAGGAAAGAGCAGTGGGACATGTTGGAGGTGCAATATTAAATATGGTGGTCAGCAAAACCTCACAGAGAAGGGGGTTTCTAACGAGCAAACTCTGAGAAAGAGGTTTGTAGGTGGCGTCATTCCCCATCTCATGATGGCAACAGGTCAGGTGATCACTACTGAAATGCATTTATAAAAACAGGTAAACAATACATACACGCACACCAATTTATTTTTCCAGAACATGACAAAGATTTCGTCTTTGATTCAGACATAGCATTTAACAGATGTTTCTCCTGGGAAGATAAGCAGAAATATACATGTCGATGGTGACTGTAGCTGAGAGGACAGTTAGATCCACCCTGTCTCCTGAGCTCTAGTCTTCCTGAAGTACAATTTTGGGTGATAATTACCTGTTTGTTTGTTTGTTTTTTTCAAAAACAAATATCTTTTCCAATGATTGTACTTCTCTGAAAGCAAAACCAGTATATATGAAGAGTGTGCCAATAACTGGTAATGATAGATCAAAAAGAACCTTAAAATAGGAGATGACCTTGCTGAACTATTTGTTAATTAAAGAGTAATTAATCATCATTTCCCATTAGTCTTAATCTTGCCTAATTTGATCTCCTGATTTCATGTCCTTCACCTCCAAGTTTACGGAGTGGACTTTTCATGTGGCTTGAGAAGAAACAGCCAGCAGAGTGCCTGGCTTATATTAGGAGCTCAATAAGTAGCCACTTGTATGCTCACTTTTTCCTTTTTTTTTTTTTTTAACTCAGCAGAAACTTAAGTTTGATTTCTTCACTGTGATACATCAGCACTGAAATGGGTTCAGAAATAGATTTGCAGAAAATATTTGAAGGACAAAGAGTTCTCAGTATAATGATCAGGCAGAAGACTATAATAGATTTAAGTGGGGCCTCAGTTAACTATAGAGAAAGGAGATAAAAAACTCCATTTCCTTTAAAAGTACACTTTCTTCTAAGAAATCAAAAGCATTTTCTTGTAATTTTTTCCAAGACCACGACTGAGTTTTTCTGCTCCATAGTTGAATCCTGTGCCCCTGAGAAAGCAAAGCTGAATTGTCCCAAAGTTGGTCTAGTGACCCCTGATGGTGGAAACAGAGTAAATCCAGAGCCATCAACTGATGTAGGTTTATTTTCAAATTATGGCCAAGTTGAAAGGAAAGATAGGAACATAGTGCCTGCAAGTCTCTAAAATTGTATTGAGCCAACATTTTCTTGATGGAAATTAGAGATTGTTGTCTGAAACTTTAATAACGGGAAGTAATTCTTAGTTTTGGATTTCCATTTTATTTTATTTTTAATTTAATTAATGACTAGAAAATAAGTTAGTAGGAAGTCATCAGGATGAGAAGTCAACAACAGCAACAAAAAAATGGGTCCCTTAGTCTAATTGCAAGCAAGGCACATAATCTGACCTTGCTATGTATCTGCTATCTTAAGATGTTTATCAAAGTTTTACATAATCTACATTTGCTAACAAACAGTCTTGGATGACCAAAGGAAAGCCAATGAGTTAGTATGAAGCTTGGTTTTACTTTTGTTGTTAAAATTGTTTAAACAGTCATACGTCTTAAACATGGTTGATGTGGTAGCCACGATACACCTCCAGCTCCATACCAGTGTGCACTGCACTATTCGGCCACAGGGAAATGGGTCAAAACCTGCAAAAGAGTGATTGGAAGTGTGCGTACCTGTTGATATTACTGAGGAATTGTCGTGACCAGGGTGCACAGCTCATCATTTTTTGAGGAAAGGCAGGAAAGCAGGTAACTGTTAATGTCCACCTCACTGGGAACGAGACACATTAATGTGCCCCTGTGATGACCCGGTGACAGACACTGTCCTGTCTGCAGCTACAGGTGAGCTGTGCCCGAGCTCCTAGCACCACGTGGGTCTGATGGAGCTGGTCCTTTGCTAGTGAAAATGTGTGGAGTATACATGTGTGCAAGGCCTGGCAGCTCCCTCTTCATGAGATGCCCTCCTGACCCTGTGCCTCTGGCCACAGGCCCTTTGTGGGGTTCAGAAAGGGGCGCCCCATGCGCTCCTGCATGTGAAGGGTCATCACTGTCCTGTCAGATGGCCAAACTGTGAGGATCTAGTTCTGGGGGAGAACTTTTTCCGAGTGTTGCTTGTAATCCTCACATGGTGTTCAAATGCTGCAGAGTTTTATGGAAAGCCTGTAGAACACACAGCAAAGTGCATAGCCCAGTGATTGACACAGAAGACATGCTAGGTGAGTGCTAGCTTTAAAATGTGAGGTCTTGGCAGATTCTCTCGCACAGCTAAAGAAAATCATGGCTTTGAAAACTCACATGATATACTTGAGGGTCTACAATGGGAAGTTGATTATAAGGACAATATTGTCCACAAGTCACAGACAACAGAAGGATAGAATTGAGATAAGGGACACAGTAACAACTCCTGCAGAGGAGCCCTCTGTACTAGCTCTGAGGAGAGCTCTGGGATCACCCAACCCAGACCCTCTGGACCCCCATTTCCAGCTTAAATTGGTCCTCAATTTACTGTTGAGCCCACATCACCTACTTTGTCCTTAGGGAGAGATGGGTGCAATTGTCCACCATTCCCTATGTTTAGACAGTTTGTATATCTGAAAATTATTAAATGATATGACCTGATTTCTAATTTGCAGGTTGATTAAAATCAGTTACTTTGCCTTTTCCCATATGTTTTATTTCCCAACTCCTAAAATACACTTTATAAAAGGATTGCCAGTTTATTGATGTTGAAAGGTAATTTCAGTTTCCCACACTTCTTTTTTAAAATCAATTGCTCACACTCAAAGAAACATGTAAGACACGTTTATTATCCATTTTAATGTCAGATTCTTCCTATATTTAAAGTATTTTTAATATGTAAGAGGAGGGAGATATTGGGATTATTTCATAAACAGAAAGGTAGATAAGTAATTAGCTATCATACTGTGATTATAAAGAAGCAGAATGATGCCTTATGCACATGGAAGCATCTGTGTTCTAGTTCAATGTCAGGGGAAAGACACTGGCAGTTGTAACTATCAAGGTCTCAGTGTAGCTCTGATGTCTTGCCAAGATGGTTCAGAAGAATAATTGTACTTAAACTCCCAACCGCGGGCCTTAGGTTACCTAATCTACACCATATAAACCTCAGTGCAAGTCAAAATAACAAATACTTTACAAAGAAAAATAGTATTCTTCTATATATTTATCATTTGCTCTAGGAACAGGAAATATTTTCTTTTCAGGCATGCATACGACACTTATGTTACATCCTGTACGTTAATAAAATCACACATTGAAAAGTAATGCACAACCAAGGTAACAAAACACAAAGTTTTATCTTTTTAAAAAAGGCTATTGATTTTCTGAGAACCTGCTGGAAACGATGAAATAAAAAGAGATACTTGGCTTCCAACTTCCTGGCGATGCTGCTCACACAATGTTCCAAGTGCTGTGAAAGAAAAGAAGCCATTGATTAGATGCTTGATGGATGAGCCCACAATCTACTTCTTAAAAGACAAAAGGTCCCTATCTTACAGGCAGAGCCACACGAATTGCTGAAATCCAGATGACTAGAAGAATTCTTTATTGAAATAACAATGAAAGTAATTACATTGTTAACAGTGTCAGCTTTTTTTTTTTTTTTTCAACTCCTTTGGTAACACAGACATACTGACGTTAGTAACAAAGAAAGTGAACATTTTTATAAATAATATCTCTTAGAATGCCAATGCAGCATCATTAAATTGCCATTTTGGTGTGATTACTTAATAGTAGAGACTGGATTATTTTTATTTTATTTTATTTTTGACATATCAGGTAGTGTAAGGACAAATGTACCTTCTTCAGTCCTCTTAGATTTCAAATAAGGGAACGCATTTCAGTTGCTTGGAGGGCTTTTCCCCTCATCGCCAACATTCGGTTTGTGAAAAGAATGATTAAAATATACTAAGAAGGATATTGAACAGAGAAATTATTATTGTTTAAAATCTTTCTTTGTTCATTCTTTTCACTTTTATTTCAAATATTGAAAAGGAAATGGAAAAAGGGAGTGAAGATTACGAATGATTACGTGAATGCATCTCTCGGTCTCTCATGCTTGATGTACATTTTTTGGAATGTAAGCCTACAGGATACGTTAACCACATGGTGTGAAAACATTCTCAGATGACAACACCAAGGTCGAGGTACTCTTGTTTCATTTTCCTGGTACAAAGTTGGATTTCACATTTGAAGTTGCGTCCTTCATTTCTGTGTGTTGAGTTGGTTAATACATCTAGTGTTTAAAATGTAATTGTTTATGATCAAATTCTGGACTTCATTTGTCCTAACTTCATTTGTGCGTGATTTATAAGCTTGGGACATAGATACTCTTAATTCACTTTAGGTTGCAAAATCCTATTTTCAGAGAAAATAAAATGTAAACAAAGTATTGTTTTATGGAGTGAACGAAAGTATAAACTAGCGATTTCACATTTAAAACCCAAGTTTTGTTGCAACTTTTAGGGTTGCAAATGCTTCCTTGCAGGTTAAAAACAACCTTCAGTTACAAAAGTTTTCTCTATGTTACCTTCATATCAAAGATCAAAAACTAGAGGCAACGAGCTGCCTTTATCCCCTTTTGCTGTCACAGAAGGTCAGGGACTGACTCTGACGTCCTTTTCTTTATATCTATCTTGATGGTCATAATCTTTATGCATACTCTTCATCCATGATTGACCAGAAATTATTCCAGATTATGAGTTTCAAAAATCTCTCAGCTTTCTTAGGACAGTTATTGTTCATCTACATTTTTTGGGAAATATGATTTGAATTGGTTCTCAACCATTCCGTGAGGAATATGTAATTCATGTTGAAATCTAATAACATAAATGTCGATCACCTGTTTGACTTAGCAGTTAGTTGCCTACTGGAAAAGTCAGTGGCAAAATAAGTGGCTAAAAAATCTTACTATCCTCAAATGCATCAAACCCAGGGCAGGGTCTGAAGTAAGAGGGGGACCCCCATGTACTCCCCCACATGCCCCACTTCCTGTGTGGCCACAAGGCCCCTGAGGGCCCGGGCAGGCCTACTTTCTACCCAGAAGCCCTGAGTGGCTCCCATGAGGTCTCTCAGCTCTTCCTGTTCCTTGACACCAAAGAGGAAACAGCAGTAGACTGGGTGTCGAGTGGTTTGGTTTCTTCTCTTGTCTTTTATTCTTATAATGAATTATCAAAAGATTGATACTTGAGAACTCATACTACTTTTAAAATATGCATTATCAAGAAATATAGAATATGTCAGACAATTATTTGCTCAGAGAATACTTATGTGAATATGTGTGTATATACACTCATACAATATCCATATTCACACACAATTTCAAAGGGAAAAGAACTATATCTTTCACGGCAAGTTGTAATTCATATGATCGTAAATAATAACTCAAAAAAGGTACCTTAAACTTAAGATGTTAGGTATTTGATCATTTCTGTTTGTGCAGCAAAATAACTTTGGGAACATTTGTCATAAAGCAGAGGGATGGTTGACAGGGAATTATTGGGAGGGAGTTGGTTCAATATAGTTCATTAGAGAGATTAGAAATGGTAAGACAAGAGCTTCACACCAGGCAAAATATTAAGCAAGGGAAAACCTTTGGAATTTCCCAGCACCAACCCCACTCCCCGCTGCCCCAGGCCTCTTTTGGCACATGTTTTAAAAGCATCACTTTTCTTTGATAATTTCTTTTCTCTGGGTGATTGGCCCTGACCTCACTTTGTCAGGAACCACCCTTCCTGTTTCAGGGCACAGAAACAACCTTCGAAGGCCATGATCCAGAGCAGGAGAATCCAGTGTCACTGTGAGGCCCCCAGCTCACTTACCTGGGCGCTGGGCAGCAGCAGCTTACCCATCCCTCGGAGCTTATGCAGCCTCAGTCCCCTCTTCATTGAAATTGCGTGTCCTAGAGTGACTCAGGACAGCGAAAGCCAACATCGTTGGCAACTGCCTCCATGCTAAGCGCTGCATTTTTGTCGGTTTTGTGTACCGTTCCTCCCAAGGTTCTTCGACATGCAAGTCTGAAATTTAACTTAGGCAAAAATGAAGGGAGTTTGCAGGCTGTCTAGGCATGGACTCAGGCAGCTGGATTCAGGGGCTCAAACAGCAATATCGGCACCGGTACCCCCTTTTCACGTTCACTCTGTGGGTTTTGGCTTGCTCCTACGTGGCCGGGGAAATGCATGCCCACCGTCACTCATCCACACCCTCCCCGGGCTACACGTAAGCACAGACAGACATACTTACAAATGCCAAAGGAAACTACGACACGACGTCTCGTGCGTCTCACTGCTTTCCATACGTCTAACAACCCTCTGAGGCAAATCCTGTGTTTTTTGGCCTCAGTGTTAGAGGTGATGGAACCCACACAAGTGGCAGGAATATGTCAGGGCACACAGCTCCGTAGCAGTGGGCCCAGTTCCCCCTCCAGGACTGGGATGCTGCAGCTCCTGCTTGTTACCACTCTGCTCTCTTCAGCCAGCATCTGAACAGAAGTATAGGGACGGTCTGTGACCGCTCAGCGTTACACGTGTCCCTGCTCCTGAGCTGATGGCTCTAGCCCTGGGATGGAGCGTTAATTCACCAGGACAGACAGGTGCTGAGCACATGGAAGCAAGGTGTCCCATTGCCATCAATTGGGTCTTCATTCATCCCTGCTCAGGGTGGGGGACAGGGGGGGGGTGCTGGCTGCTGCACTGACGGGCCTACGGAATGCAGCCCGTGAGTAAAGGATACTTCCTTCAAAACAAAATAGTCCTTTTTACAAAAAAAAAAAAAAAAAAATAGACCTTGATTACTGTGAGTCAAAACTAGTATTTACTGCTCTCAGCTGTTCGACACCCACACCCCTGTGGTTTTGCAATGTGTCCACAATCCTTTGGTCTTCCTCCTTTCAGCACATACCCCTCCCTGGTGTGTGCGTGTGATCACACACGTCTGATGACTGAAATGTGCGGGCTGGGGGGGGGGTCCCTGCAGCTGTTGGGTGATGGCATAAGGGGTCACCGTGCTCTCCTCGCTCTCGCGGATCGCTTGTCCAGAGGGGAACCTGCTGCCTATGTGGTGAGGACACTGCACCTCACAGAGGTCCACATGGTGAGGGACTGAGACCCCGGCCCATGGGCAGTAGGACTGCAGTTATTGTGAAAGGTGCTAAACACAAGAAAACGTTATTTCCCAGGGACCCGCGTGTTCACACTCCCGGGGCTCTTCATTTCCACGCGGAGCTCTGAGCTCTCATCTGGTATCATTTCCCTCCTGCTCTAGCTAGGAGCTTCCTGCACACTGTCTCAGAGTTCGGTTCTGAGAGAGACGAAGCCTTTACATTTCTGTTGACCTGAGAAGCCCTTCATTTTGCCTTCATGACCGAAAGGTATTTGCACAGCATAAAACGTTCTCCGTTGACAGGCCTTTTCGCTGTCCTTGCTTTAAATATGTCTCCTGTTGTCTTCAGGTGTGTGGCGTTTCTGACATGAAGGCTGTTGTCTTCATCTTTGTTCATTTGTGTCAGCCTTTGGCAATTTGATTACAGGGTGCATTGATGTTTTGGGGTGTTATTCTGATGGGTGTTCGTTGAGCTTCTTGGACGTGTGAGTTTGTATTTTTCATCAAATTTGACATTTTTTAGCTATTAAGTCACACACACACATATTCTCACTCCTTACTTCTGGAACTCCAATAGAATTAGATCAGTAACTATTAGACCAATAGTTATTTTGCCACATGCTCTCTGTTTACTTAAAAAATGGTTTCGATTTCTGCGTGTCCATGTGGATATATCCTATTGTTCTATCTCCAAGAGCAAAGGTACTTTCCTCTGAACTGACTAGTCTGCTGCTGACTCCAACCCCATGTATTTTTCATTTGTTACATTGTATTTCCATTTCTATAAATGCGATTTGAGTGTTGTTGTTTTTTTAATCTGCTATTTATCACTTCATCCGCTTATGCTTACCTCTACTTTCTTGATCATGAGGAGCATGTTTGTATGAGATATTTAACAACCCTGTCTTCAGACTTAATAATCTGTGTATTTCTGGCTTCATAATGATGAGGGGGGAAAAGAATAAACAATAAAAAAGAGAACAAAAAAAAATACCTTGTACTGATCAGCCATCAAAAAAGGAAAACACCAAAGATGACATTTTGGAAGAGGAAAATGTTCCCCTTAATATGTAATATAGATTTGTGGAATTTATACAAGGGATCATACATTGTCAGTAATTTGTAGGCATTCTTTTCTTCTACATTAGCTTAGATATTAATTTCATTTATTTCTGACAAAATGATAAAACAATTTGAAAAACTTCTTCCTTACCATTCAAGGCATCAGTGTGATAATGGGTTGTTGGGAGTTTAGTTCATAATAGATGGTTGTGCTCCCTCAGCCCAGAGTAATCATTTTCTAGTTCATGTTGAAAGGAGCAAATTTATAATATAGGTATGACCGTGAATCCGGCAGAGAACATGGTGTATCCAATTCATAAATTTGTGCACACAGAAGACTGTTATGGTTATAAAGTATGTGTGTAGGGCCCACCTCTCCTCCGATCAGGGCATGTTTACACATTGTAACTTCCCCCAGAGAGGTGCTATCGCTAAATTGCCGTCAGCTTTTGTTCCAGCTCCTAGAGGGAAACGTGTGCGTAATTCATCTCGGTTTAGATGACATAGTGAAACGTGTAAGCATAGATCGTTTCACTGCGAATCGCATGCCTAGTAAATGCAAAGCCAGTGTGGAGGCATGATTTTCACCAATGCAGCATGCATCATCTACAAGCTCAAAAGTGATGTTAAATGCTGAGCTGAATATTTTAGGGAAAATCACCGCAGTGTGGTCACGTGATCCATATACCTGCAAATAAGCTTTTTAAAAAAGAAAAACAAACAAAAAAACCTAGAAATTGTGGGGTATTGGCATCGCCACCACAGGAAATCACAACTCTGGAATTATAGCTACGACTGCCTTTTCTCCTGAGGCCGGTGGTAGGTAGCATGCACAGGCAGTCAATTCATGGCATGGTAGACACAGACTAGACACGTATGGAGTGGGAGTTTTTGGGAAAAGAACATGTTTGGTTTGGAAGAGAACTTCCATATGATTTCCTACCAAGCAGTAATTCACAGGAAGTTACAAAGGGACCCAGGAGATTGCTGATTCATGGTTCCCACCCATCTCCCACTCCCTGCTTTTGGAAAATACCTTCTAGAACATGGCAAGGGTATGAGTTCATCACCCAGACTCACTTCTCCTGTGGGATAGCTAAGACACCTAACTTACTGAGTGCCTCCCACGTGCCAAACAGTAGTGATTTCTTCATTCATTAACACCAATTGACCTGTTACGGTGGCAAAGGGCGTCACAGCATAGCAACTCTTACGCCTGCACACACCCTGTGAGGCAGGTGGAATGATCACCACCTGTGTATAAACGGTGACAGCCAGTAGCTGGTAGGGCAGGTGTTTAAACGGAGGTAACCTGTGTCTTATAGAGCCCCTTTCCTTCACTCCATATTCTATCTCATGTGATGCACTGTGCTTGTACATGTATGACATCCTCCACACAGCGATATCACGCCCACTAGACTACTGTGACTAATGCATAGAACACAAAACTAGAGCAAGAATAATGGTATTCGAGACATGGTCTCCCCTTGCTGTGTGGTCCTGTACAAATTAATCACCTTAGGTTCCCTTACATATCACATGGGAACAGTTGCTGCTTTGTCTCTCTTTTAGGAAGAGAAAACACTTGGTATTAAAACATTGGAACTGTGAAAGCTATCCTAACTTAAGATAGCTACTTTTTTCTTACGAGGCAGCCCTTGCAAATAACTAATAGTTCAAAAGGTTTTCTGAACAGGAACATTGCCCCGCGAGTCGCATTAACACTCCATGCATTTTTTTTTTTTTTAAGGATTCTGAGCTCAAATCTATCAGAGTTTTACACTAACACCTTCACCCCCTTCTGTATACTCTCTAGTTTGAGAAAAGTGTGCAGCACTAAAAATGCCCGGGTGTAGTACGGCCAGTGCAGTGTTGCTGATTTCTTCAGTTATCATTTTGTATGCATATGATGATACATATATCATGTCAGTTATACAGGATAACATATTTCTATTAATAAAGCCCAAAGTTTGTACAAATTTTTGGTCAGTCTCACCTCAGGGATAATGGACTTTGAACTTGTTGCCAACTGAAAAATCACGTTTTCTTCTGTATGAACTGCTGATGGTGAAGCTTGGTATAGTTTTACCTTCTCACAGATAGTGATTGAGATTGTTAAAAATCAAAATTCAGCTGAGTAGATTGGAAGCTCCAGTTGGCTTCATTAAGTGATTCATGAGTCGGGCAGCATAGACGGGTGCTCCTGGGCCCGGTGTAGACTGGAAGGTTGTTCTGGGAAGACAGGTGGGACAAGGGAGACAATGGCAAAAGGAAAACAGCATCATCTTCAGATCAGGGGGCGTGTTTTTTGGAGGGACAGGGACTCCATGGGTTTTATTATGAAGATGAATCTAGTTTTCTCTAGTGAGGAGAGAGAGGGTCCCCGGACAGATGGCCTCATTGGTGTTGACCAGAAAATTGCAGACAGGTTGACTAAGATTACATTTCTGGTGAAGGTGAAAAGGCAGCTGGGTCAGGTGTTAAGTCAAGGTTTGGTGTCATGAGCTTCATTTAGCACAAGTGACCCCACTATGGGCCTCTGGGTTTTCTCTTTAACAGGGTGGTAGGACAGGGTAATGTTGGAAGGGTCTGTGCAAATTCTCAATTTTATTCTGTATAGCTATTTCTTTCTTTTTTTTTTTTTTTTTTTTTTTTTTTTTTTTTTTTTTTTTTTTTTTTTTTGCCATAGGCCCGCATGTGATCCCAGCAATGCACATTGTAGAAATCTATATCATTCCCAAAGTCCTTTGCCTAAACAACCAGTGGACTGATTGCTTCTTATGTAGCCTTGCTCGTCCCGGAAAGTGGCAATAATATTTCCACGTAGCATCGCCTGTGGCCAGTGCTATTGGAGGAGCTAGCAATGCCTCAGTGAAGAACAGTGAGGAGAAGACTGTCCTGATTGGGGCAGTCCTCCTGGGGAGAAAGACAGGTAGGAGGTAAGTAGGTGGAGTCTTGTGGCTGATACCAGGACCCTGAGAGCACCGAGCATTGATGGTTCAGCCAACATTATGGTGTTTTGTGTTTTGATTTTGGAGTTGATAACAGAAGCTGAGACAGCAATCAATCACCCTTACCTCCTTACTTGTGAGAGTAACTCATTCCCTATGCATGAACTTAGTAAAACCCAAAGAACATCTATTTTTAACTTATCAGAGCAAACATTTTCTAGATAAGAAACTTCTCCATCAAACTGTGTTTACCCTTAAACTTCACTTTTGTTTTTAGTTTTCTCAGAAACCGGGGTCCACTTGTAAGTATTGTCGTCATGACACATCAAAAGATAATTTACTTAGAAATTGATAAAATATTTATTTGCATATCGTTTTATGCCAAAGAATAAACATGTTGACAATGGTTTGCTTTTGAACATACTGACGCTGTCTTTTTTTCTTCACGCCTGTTCAAGTCTTCGCCACGTTTTGAACTGAGTTGTTCTTTTTTTATTTACTCGGAAGAATTCTTTTGTGTGCTCTGGATATGAATCTTGGTTGGATATATGTATTGTACATATTTTCTCCCAGCCTGGTGCTGACCTTTTTACTTTCCTAACATTGTCTTTTGGTGAGTGAAATATTTTAATTCTAATGAATTTTAAATGTATTCGTTAGTTTGGCTTTTACTGAACTTTTTGAATGTGTATTGGGAACATTTCAAACCTTCTCAAATATTTTTTGCTCCTTTTTTCTCTCACCTTTTATGATTGCTCAATTTCACAATCTATGTCATCACAATGGTGTCCACAGGGCGCCCATCCTCTGTCCTGTTATTACCATTTTCGTTCCACTTTGCATAATTTCCACGGCTGTGCAGTTCACTGATCCTTTCTTCTGCTGTGTCCAGTGAGCTGTTAAACTCATTCCTAATTTACATTATTGCCAATGTCTCAGAATGCATTTCTGTGTTATTGTAAATGTTCTAGAAGAGCCTGAGTTCCATTTCTGTTTAAATTCTCTGTCTTTTCATGTGAATAATGGTTCAGTTAGGTGCACATGCGCTAATTCCTATATTTGAGCTGCTGTGTTTGCACCAGTGGATGCTACTCTCCCTTTGTTGTCTTTGTGTGTGTGGAATGTGTGCTGTGTACTGGATTGTGTATCACAAACCCTGAAGCCCATGGGCCATGCTGTTTTTCCCCGGGAATGGCGAGCCCTTCTCTCTACCAGGTAGCCGGGATAAGGGCTCGTCAGACAGGAATTCAACTGGACGAGAGCCTAGTTGCAATTTTACTTAATGGTTAGGTTTCTAATCATTTGATAGCAAAGTTTGTCTTCTGTCTTGATTTCCAAAAGCATGATGGAAGTAACTCTTTGTCCTGTGTGTCCTGCAACGTGCAGGACTTTGGGGTCCCAACCCTGAGACAGTGATGTCTGTCTGCTTCATCCTCGCACCCTGGCACGTACTTAGCTAAAGCCTATGGCAGAGAGTGAGGACCAGGATCCCTTCTAGATCCCCGTTCACTACATCAGACTAGCTGGCCATTGATGTCCCTGCTTGGTTCTTTCTCCGTGGGAGTGTCACTTTGTGGATGGCGGGCCCAGTCCCTGCCTGTGCTAGAACGTATCCCAGGGAGGGAGGCAGCCGCCAGCTTCCCCTCGTTTTCTGGGCGTCAGTCAGTTTAGAATATTTTGCAGACAAAGCTCTTAGATGCGTTAACATTTTGGTTTTGTTTTAATGTATTTTTTTTTTCTAGTTTTTACAATGAGAGTAGTGGCCTGCCATGCCCAAACTGGAATCTGAACTCCAAGCATGTATTTTTCAGTTATGGCCCAAACTAAGTATAAAATTCCCAACTCCTTTCTCCAATTTGGTGTGTAAATTTTATCTCCTTTTAATTTGAAAAAAATAAGTAATCCTATTCCTTATCTTCACAACTCCTAGAAGAAGTAAAACTGAGTTAGTACACAAATGTAATTAATGTTCTGATTTTACGGAAACCATTCAAGAGCAGAAGAGAGAAAACACCGCTATGCAATTGTGAGGAGAGCACATTGCATTTACGTAACTTGCTTGGGACTCAATTTAACCTCTCTTCCAGAGCTGCCATTTTATAATATCTCAGAGCCCATAATAATTCAAAAGAACGTTGAAAAACTCAGTGTAGCATCTGCATGTTTCCTGTCAAAGGGCTGATGTTTGTTCAGAATGAAAGCAGCTGCAGTGCCTTGTGCTCACGTGGCTCCATGCCTGGGCCCGGGTCAGACAGAGCTGGAACAATCGATCCCAGAGTTTTTTGCATGAGCCCCCATGAGGCCTGCCCAAGCCCTGCCAAATGGACTTCTGGAGCTGAGGGCTCAAAACCCATGGGCGCCGACCAATTCTTGCTCAGCTCCTCCAGGTCCTGTTAATAAGGAGGAGGAGCTGCTAGGCTTCAGGGCAGATTGGCAGGTTGTTAATCACCCCGTTGTTTTTCTCTGCACAACTGTCATATTTATCATTCAGGGACGTCTCTTGCATTGATGAGTTTTTGATTTCTTGGGGGAAATGATTGATTCAGAAAAATCCTAACCAGCGTGCTCCTGGCAGAAAATAGATTTTGGTTATTTAGAGAACATTTATTGAGCTCCAACTTCCAGAGGCTCAGCACGTTTCTATGAGGGCACAGACAATGTAATTTGAAAGCTTGTTTTTTGTTCCTTATGAGCATAGTAACATGCATTCTTCAAATAGTGTGTGAAATTTCATGAAGCAACAAATCCCAAATTTGCAGCAGACTTTTGCTGCCCAGTGAGGTCTGAGTATCACACAGTTTCTGCATGTGAGGTGGTGAGTCTTTTAGGGACCAGAACTGAGTCTTACACCAGGTTTTGAAGGAGGCGTTTAAGGTTAATGGTGAGGTGGACTTGGGGCTGACCACAGCACCAACATTCGTACAACACAGTAATATTTCAGTAAAAACTGTCCCTTTGTCCTTTCCTAAATAGAGATATTATAAAAGTCAACCCTAAACAGATTGAGGTATATAACTTTAAAAAAAAAAAAAGATTCATTTTATTGTCTTGAGAGAAGGTAGAGAGAGAAAGAATGAGAGAGAGCTCAGAGCAGTCTCCATAGTTGCACGTCATTAGTTGTGACATGGTTTCATTCCACTCAGATGGATGTGGGACCATAAAGGGTGGGAACTGAACTGGGGGCCTCTCTCACGGGAGGCAAGAACCTTCACCACCAGCCCATCAGTTACCAGTTGTGCTGCAGTTCAGCCTATGGGTTTACAGGGGCCGGGGCCGGGATTCAATCCCTGGACCTTGCAGTTTAAAGGCAAGCACTCAACCTGCCGAGCTATCTTGGCATGCCCTGAGTTAGGTAACTTTTTATCCTCTGTTCAAATTATAAACACTGAAAACCAATTCATGATCCATTTATTTTTTCTCTTATTCTACTAGGATTTTTATAGGAATGAATTAAATGCTAGCTAATGATTATATCCTATACAATTAATTTTACTGCCAACCAAGCAGATTTTAACTTAAAAGATTACTTGTAAGCATAATTGTTTAAATATTTGGACTTTGAAAGGAGAAATGCTGAATGAAAAAATAAGTTAGGAAACAAGGAAAATAAAATTAGGGAAGAATCAACTCAGAGACTGTTCTTACGAAATTCTGGAGAAACACCATCTGATGTCCTACTGTAATGTCCTTTTAGAAACTAATGGGAGCGTCACAGCTTAATCGTTTGGTGTGGAGTTCACAAATCCCGCATAGCGACGCTGGAGTGGCCCCGGTCAGTACACAGCAGAGCGCTGAGACCTGCGTCCCGTCAGGACAGGGCCTCATCACTCGCTGGCATACCTGACTACACATTTTCCTACATTAAAAAGAGAGAAAGAGCTGACAAAAACTCCACGGAAATCTTTCTTAGGAAATGTGTGGTTCATAGACCCAGTTTTAAATAACTGTCCTCACTCACACTGCTGTTACCATTGCTACCCAAAGAGTAATTTGTCTTCATTGGACAATAAATTAGAGGCTTTCTGAGTCATTGTATTTCTATCAGCTATGCCATTGTCACTGTTTATTCATAAATAAGTTTTATTTTATCACTGTATAATAACACACAGTAATAGAAAGAGATGTTTCCACCCGCACAAAACCCGGGTAGCAAATGGAACTCTTTAACACACAATGGCACTGTGCTTATTAGGGGAGATTTCTCAACACAAGGATTACTTTTTACAGCTCATTCTTGAGGACACTAAATACGGTCCCTGCAGGCACCATGTCCCTTGCGGGGGGCTATTTGTCGCTGCTTCAGCCTCCTCCTGTCTCTGTAGACCAGGCACAACCTGGTCCCCAGCACCATTGTACACACACACCTGCATTCAGCCTCCGTGCTGCGTGAGTCCCCAGTTACTGCCGGGGAGACCGGCGGGGACACAAGGGGGTGAGGGGACAGGACTGCCAGCACAGCGTGTGTCCTGAGACCAGGAGTGCATGTGGAAGAAATGTGCTCACGAGCCTGTTCCCCGTAGCCAAGCGCCCAGATTCAACTCCCACAATTTCTGGCATTTCTGACAGAGGTAGAGTTGCTTCCTGGGTACATAGAGCCATCTCTCAGCCTCTCATCTAGTGCTTGCGTGAGCTACAGAGGACATGTCTAGACGAGGAGACCGATGGTCAGGCAGCGTCAGACAGAAACGGGATTCCTCTGTGCGGGTCCGATGTGCTGAGTGGGAATGTATAAGGACAAACTGTGTCAAACTCAGCAACACTGGAATTTATAAAAATTCAAAGGCTTCCAAGAAATGGTTCACTGGACTCTAGAAATTACTCAGTTTGATGGGATGGCAGAAGAGCATCTATTATTTGATGAGTTCATTCACATAACTTGGGGTCTTTTTTTTTTTTTAATATCTTTTTATATTTATAGAGAGTAATTATTTTATCTTCAGTGCATATTTTTTTTTTATTTTACTTTTGACAGAAAGAGAGAGAGATAGAGACAGAGACAGCTAGAGAACCGAACTGTGGGAACTCCCCAGTTCAGCATGTGGGTCCGCCTGGGCCGGAGCCGGGATTCAATCCTCGGTCCTCGGGGCTTCAAAGCGAGCGCTCAACCCGCTGAGCCATCCTGGCTTTCCCTTGGGGTCATTTTTGAACTTGAAATTTTAAACCTAGAGGGTGGAATTTAAGTTTATTTAATAATTCGCTTTTCCAAGCACCTGTGTTCAAAAATGGATCCTATTTGTATCACCTATACTGGTGATGGTGAATTGGACAAAGGCTTCACCCCCTTGGGTCCCACGTGTGACATCTGTAGGCTGGAGGTAGGAGTTGCATGAGCCTTAAAGCGTGTAGCGCTTAGAAAGTACCACACCCTACACGTGTTAGCCACTAGTTTTATTATAAACCAAAGTGTGGTATTTCCCCTAGTAACTATGGTTTAAATGACTTATAGACTTTCCACATTTGCAAACCAGTGATAGGCAGAAGCTCATATAGTGTGTTCATTGTTTTGATGTTGAACGTTACGATTATTTGAACAGATTTTTAGACTCCAGCTTTCTAACCACATAGATGTTAGGGACACCTAATTATATAAAGCAAATAGATATGAAATGTGGGCTAGCAATGATCTCTACAGTCCCTTTCTATCCATCGTTCAAAACATGTTCTGTCCAGGTTTGGTTCTCAGCACGCGATGCGTTTCCAGAGTTCAGGGTCATCGCCAGGAGAACGGGGCGTGTGCCAGGATCCGGGAGCCCAATTCCCCCACCAATCAGCACTGAGGGAGCAGAGAAGGGGACAGGAAGCCACAGGCAAGTAAATGACACTCCTCAAGGAATAACCCCCAAATGCTTGGGGGAGCTCTCTTTGTTAAGAGAGCACTTCCTTACTGAGCATGGTGACTGACAAGGAAGACAGGTCTTTCTAAGTCCAGTAGCTGAACTCTACCCATCTCCTATTGGGTCAAGAGCGGGCTGCCTGGTTTCCATGAACAGAAACTGCACCTGAGGAGGGAGCTGGCTCAGGGGTACAGGTGACAGCATGGAGGTACTTGTCCAGGCGGAGAGGTGAGAGCCTCGTGTGCTGCCACAGAGGCAGCAGGCGGTCTGGTTCTCTCTGAGGCTGGCTCTCAGGCAGGCCCCAGGTGGCTTGCACATTAGGTAAGATTTTTATCGGAAACACTTCCTGTGTCACTGTCCAGAGATCCCTTAGGAGCTTTGACCATGGCGTCTGGAGCTGGAGTTCCCACCCGGAAGCGAAGAAGGGCGTTTATCATTTCCATATTGACGCTGGGTGTGCAGCCTTTTAAAAAAAAATTACCTCTTTCAATTACTTTATGTTGGGACTCGAATACAGAACATTTCAGAGTTGGCCTTGTGTTTAGAATTTAAATGTAAAGGACGGTAAAATAACGACGTCCGTTCCAAGGTGATATTCATTGCTTGGAAAGTGGTGGAGTCAGATGGCATTGATTTTGGACATCATGTTCCTTGACCCCGTGCATCGGCCTGGGCCTGAGGTGGAGATCAATAGCTCTTCCCAGGGAGCCCAAGGCCTTCCCTGCGTTCAGATGGAGAGCTTCCAGGGTGCTAATGGGATCACAGATAACCAAGGCCTTCTAGAAGCTTCATTTTCCAGCGTACTCTGAAAACTTTTCCCTTTAAAAGCAACTCATTCTGATCAAATTTTGTGATTCGGTTTATTTCTTTTATTCTTTGCAATTCAATTACAGCACAGTCATATTGATTATATCTCTGGAGACTCCCAGCTGAGTTCAAGTAAAAGCACATTTGCAGACTGGGTGAACATCGGCCGCTAGCACAACATGACCACTGCTATTAGAGTATCCATCAGCACACGCGGCAGACCATTTCAAGGTTGTTAGGAGCGTGAGTCTGACCTCAGCTCTGGGCGGCAGGGAGCACTTGCATGGCTTTAAGAGACTGTATAGGTCTTGACAGTATTCCAATTGTCT
This sequence comes from Craseonycteris thonglongyai, assembly GCA_004027555.1. Lineage (NCBI taxonomy): Eukaryota > Metazoa > Chordata > Mammalia > Chiroptera > Craseonycteridae > Craseonycteris > Craseonycteris thonglongyai. The sequence continues at coordinate 3,615 of PVKE010004465.1, read as the reverse complement.
CTAAAATGGCAGATTACTTTTTTCTTGGACTGGACACAAAAGGCGAAAAACACTTCAAAAATTTTATTGTGCTAAAATAATTTCGTGTGTGTAATGCAAAAGCCTGAGACTCTGAAAGGTGGCTTGTGTTGTAGCAGTTAAAAAAAACAAAGCAAGTCTTTTCCACACGATTCTGGAAGGGCCACGCAGGCTTGAGTCAAGGGATGGAAATTTCATTCCAAGTGGGAGGAGGCACTGCTCACCCCTTCATAGACCAGACCCGACATTATGTTCCTCCCTACGCATGTTAGAAGCGTGAGTTCCATGGATGCTGGACACAGTGTGCCCTTCAGCAACCTTCCGGCTGCCAGTGCTTCTACCAGGGACCCCAGAAAAGTCACTATGCCCACGTGTGTGTGAAGTCGAGGACGTAACGTGGGTTATGGAGCCAGAGTCTTTGCAAATGGATTTGCAACAAACTTTGTATTTATTACAGAAACCTTGGTTTGAAGGGGAAAAAAAATCACATGTATGTAATATTTATGTAAAGGAAGAGCCAGTCCCTACCAAATAAATGATAATCCAAGAAAAATGCGGAATTGCCCACCATACAGATGCCCAGGTCATGGGTAGGTCATGTTTTGCATTAGCATCTATCCCACTTCCTCGAGCCTTGCGATTGCTGTCACCCCTGACATTAAAAAGAGGGCGCTGTACTTGGGGAGCTGGCAGTCTGACCATGGGCACAGAGGGTCCCCATTAGTAGCAGTGGGTAAGCTTTATGAAGTCACCGTGGACACTGAATGCGCGGATGTTGAGCCTTTGCTCTTAGAGGCTGCTGTGAGCCTCATAAAACAGTTGTCAGCTGATCAGCACACCCCTTTGCGTTGTGTGACTTCCTGCTGAGCGACACCGTATGGAATACACAAGAGTGAGTCTAACGTTGAACTCATGCCCGCGTGGAGCGTGTCCAACACCCGTTTCCTCCCTGAGGCGAGACCAGCCTTCTGGGTTCAGGAACGTGAGACCCTTTAGACCTGTACCCGGGGCCATTTTAAACAGTGAAATCACCAACAAAGGCCTCAACAATGCAAAAACGTGGCTGTCCCGACCACAAAAGGACACTTGCTTATAGCAGGAGGGCTGAAACAAATGGGCAGGATGTTGCCTTTGTGGGGAGTGGGGGACCAGCCCCCCACTCTGCCTCTCTCCAGTTCTGATAGCTGGAGCAGTTCATTTCTGCCGCCCACCCCCCAGCCTCTGGGCTCTCCATGCGGCCAGGAGGCCTCTGAGAGCAAGGGAGCTGCCCGGCCTTTCCTCTTCTTCCTTATTTAATCCGCCCAGCGCCCCAGGCAGAGGCCGCTCTGGGCCTCGCCTATCCTGGACTTCCAGCCCATCGAAGTAGGACTTAATGGACAGAGACACACGCATCCTGTACGTGCCGTGTGCGTCACTGTGGTTCTTTCTGTCCTTCGTGGTCCCCCATCAAGTCTCAGGTTGGTTTCTTTCGTGATTTGGATGACGTTTTCTTCTTGCCCTCCGCCCCCCATCTTCCTCCTCCTTCTTCAGAGACAAAGGACAGTTTCCTACTGACAACAGCAGTGGCCACAGTGCCCTCATTTTTCTTGTACTGGTTCCTGCCAAGTGACACAGAGAGAGCCAGGTGGCAGGTGCACACGGGGGACGCGTTGCAGGTTGGGGTCCCTCAGCCCAGGGATCACAAATCCTTTAAAATGGGTAATAGGCTGTCTGATTTTTGCCACAGAGGGAGCCGTTATTGTTATGACCATGGTCACTGAAGGAAGCCTGCCCCATCTTCTCTCTGCGTCCTGCATCTGCTCACGGCACTCACGTCCTTAGAAGATGGGCCAGCAGAGCCATCTGCTCACAGCACGTGCAGACGGGGGAGAGGCCCCTGGGGAGGACCAGCCCCTCTAATCCCTCATCCTCTGTGACAGTGACGCCCATGACCCTGGCTCTGTGATCATCCCAGACCGGAGGTGACTCCCTGTTTCCTGAGCATTTCTGAGGAAACCAGTGCTAAGTTCTGCTTTTAACAGTGGCCAGTTGGTGTCATGGCCTCTCTCTCTCTCTCTCTGAGACCTTACCCTCTACTCCGTCTTCTGATGGCTTCTCGACCAGGGTGTTTCCTTCCGATGCTTCCTGCGCTGTTTATTCCCTAGCAGATGTGTGCACATTTCTAAATTCCAGGAAGTCCGCTAGGACCTCTGCCTGGACGGAGCTGCTCTCGTGTCTTTTCTTTCTGCGTAGTTGACTTCATGTTTAATCGGAGAGTTTGAAAGGTTGTTGTTGTTTAAATTTATCCTTGAGGTGTAGAGTTTGACTATGCTGTGACTTAGGCATATGGAATTTTTCATCCACCCACCTGAAAACAGGTGAGCCTTTCTCATTGATAGACTCACAGTTCGCTTTTACATAGGGATTTTGGCTGTTATTGTTATTTGTTTAATTATCGTCACTTCTACATACCTTCATTTTCCCCTCACTTGAACCAATTATATTAAATCTCCTGTTTCTTATCCTGTCCCGCATGATTTCTATTTCCATACAGATTTGTACTGTGAAGTGTTTTTGAACTTAAACCTTCAGATCAACAAAATGAATCTTAAGAGGAACACGATTTCAAATCATTTAATGATTCCTGTAGTTTGCTAAGATATTTGTGGGCCCAGAATAGCTTGTTTTTCTGTGTGATGCATGGGACCTTCTTCAGTGCTTTGTTAGCTAGTGATCTAGATATTTATATACCTGAAATAACACACAACTCTTGTGTCTTTGGTTTTTGTGTCTGTAAATGGCCTCCCTTTGTCTCCCTACTAGATGCCCATATTTGTTATTGTTTTTAAATCCGTGAACATATTTTGGCTCAGATCTGGTTATTTTTGGTGGCCTTACGGAATGGAAATCCAACGAAATGACTGAGAAGGCCCTTACACTCCCCTCCACAAGGGCTTCCTCCCAACCTCAGACCCCGCATCTCCCTTTTCTTAGAGCGTTTACATAAGAACTCTTGTAATTCTAAACCCGTTCGCTGCTCCCTTTATGTAGCCTTTTGCCAAGTCCTCCTCAGAGCCCTAGGAGTTACTCCTCTGAAAAGCCATGGCGCGTCTTCCACGTGTGGGTGAGCAGGAACCTTCCCTCAGCCGCCCCAGTTAGCAGAGATGGCTGCATTGCAGAGGGAAAAGCTGCCTCTGTGTGCTTGACACAGCCCCCGATGGAGCTCATCCCGACCCTGTCCCCCTCGTCCCAGAGCTCACCCCAGCACAAGGCCATCTACGGCTTCCTTCCTGCACAGTACACTTGTGCCTCTCCCTGCTCGCTTGCTTAACCTGGGTGCAGTGTTGGCTTCCAGGGAACCTGGCAAGTCTCCTGCTCCGTATTTTCTGTCTCAATGGCAGGACAGCAGCTCAGTGCCTGGCTGGTCTCCCTCTGAGCTCAGGACACTGATCACCCCACCAGGGTCTGTACCCCCTCCATCGGCGACCGCCTCCAAGTGTCAGGCTTGTCCCAGATCTACTGCTTCCCAGTCCTCGCCCTGGACTCTGGTGCTTTCTCTAGACAGATGCCCAGACTCATCTGTGTGATTAGCCAGATGGCTGCCGAGACGCACAAACC